>JAIFZK010000211.1:1415000-1425000 GCA_027481765.1 Tenualosa thibaudeaui
CACACACACACACACATCTACAGCCTGAGCTCAAAGAAACCTCATAGACAAGCATGCACAAATTCACTCACATGCACACTTAGAAACCACACACACAAGCACACGTACTCAAACACACACACACTCCAATCCTTACTCTGCAGTCTGTTTTGTTCTTCACATGTTGCTGCCCATGGAAACTTAACACACACACCACACACACACACACACACATACATACATACACATACACACACACACGGGTATGCAGGAATAAGGGGGATGTGAGCCTGGTCTCACTCCACACACACACACACACACACACATTTACATTTTGTGTTGAGGTCTGTGTGTCAGAGTGTGTGTGTGTGTCTACAGCTTGTAATACCTACATTCACATAGACAAATGTGCACACGCACACACACACACACACATGCACACTGCTTGCCAAAGAAAACAGTTTTTTCACTAGAGCGGGGCTGGTGGTTGGACAGCAGCATAGAGTGCATGTGATTACCATCTGAAAAGCCATTCCTACTCTCTCAGAACCAAGAACTCTCTCTCTGTCTCTTACACACACGCATACTCACACACACACACACACACACACACACACACACATACACACACACAGACACGCACACACCCATACACACACACTCATACACACACACATACACACCACACTCATACACACAGACATGCTCTCTTGTGTATAAACTGAGAAAGTTCTCTCTCAAACACACAAACACACACACACAGCTCTTGCCAAGACTTTGTTGAGAGCTGGCACAAGGCCAAGCGACTCAGGGCTAACTTCTCTCAACAAGCCTTCAGTTCCAAGGCTGTTATCTGATTGGATACTCAACTTCTCAGTTTTTCTGCTGTTTTTTTCCTAGTCGGATACACACACACACACACACAAACAGACACACACACACACACTCATGACTTGATGGTAATGTTTTGAAACCCATATCTGATTGGCTGTACAAGGAATACAGATCCTAAAAATACACATAAAAAGAAATACACACTAAGTTTACCGAGACAGTGTTTAAAAGAGTATTTCTCTCTCTCTCTCTCTCTCTCTCTCTCTCTCTCTCTCTCTCTGTGTATCTGTGTGCATGCAAGTGTGTCTGGGTGGCCTCAAAGATGCACTCTATGTGTGTGTGTGTGTGTGAATCTGTAGTAGTTAGGGCCTGTTGGAGGTTGGTGTCCTTTGGTTTGAGTGACAGCCCCATGTCCAGGTCTTATGACTTTGAGAGAGGGACCGAGAATAATAACCTGATTCTGCGTGTGTGTGTGTCTCTTGTTCTCTCTCTCTTTCTCTCTCACTCTTTCTCACTCTTTTGTTCCCTTCTTTCTCTTGTACTCCTCTCTTCCTCTTCCCTCTGTTGTAGAGTTCAGTATTGGGGGTCAGCAAACCTCACTCATAAATAGTCTCGCTTTCATCGCCGAGCAATAATAGGGGTTTCCATCGCTATTTAATCACTTAAACCCTGGCATTAATGCGTGCGAGTGTGTGTGTGTGTGTGTGTGTGTGTGTGTGTGTGTGTGTGTGTGTGTGTGTGTGAGTGTGTGTGAGGGTGTGTGTGTGTGTATGAGTGTGTGTGTGTGTGTGTGTGTGTGTGTGTGTGTGTGTGTGTGTGTGTGTGTGTGTATGTGTGTGTGTGTCTCTGGAAACCGGACCACCTGTGATTGCTGCTGGAATTGCAAAGTGTAAGAATTTATATGCAAATAGGCATCTACACACACACACACACACACAAATAGGCGTCTTTAATTAAATGTGTGGGAGTATTGGTGTGAGAGGCGGCTAGGTTAACTCTGGATTAACCCTCCTGACACACACACACACACACATTCACACACACACTCACACACAGATGCACACACACACACTCACCGATCCACACACACACACATGCGCACACACACTGATCTCTGCACAGGCGGCTGGCATCTGCTGGAGAAAATGGGGTTGTTGGTCCGTTTCATTGGCCTGTTTGAGTAGGGGTTAATTTGCCTGATTTGCCCCATCCCGGGCTGGATTAAAGCCTTGGCATTTATCATAGCGTCCCTGTGTTCCCTTGGCCTCTGTGTGACTATTCATCAGCCCTGGCTTTGCTGCTGGGGCAGGCCTGTGGAAAATAGACTTGTCCCATCCTTAACATCAAATAAGATGCCTGCTATTTGCATGACGTGAAGGATTAGATGAAATGTGAGTATTTCAAAGTCAAAGTCAACTTTATTGTCAATTCTTCACATGTACAAGACATACGAGGAATAGAAAAATTACGTTTCTTAGTATCCCATGCTTAAACAAAGACAGACATTGAACACTGAACAGTTAAGACAGTTGAGTTAGACATTAACCATTTCACAAACATTAAAGTGCCAGACAAGACAAAATGGAGTAGTGTAGGGTATTGGTTTTCTTACCTATCGTAAGTGGCCCTAACATACTTATAGTAAGTAACATTTTCCCTAACCACTACAGTAGTCTCTTCAAGTGAGATTGCACACAGCACAATGTATAAATAAATAATATATTTAAAAAAATACTAAAGTACACATACAGAGACTAGTAAAATAGATAGGAACATACTTGAGTCCAAAGTGGCTAGCAGCATACAGAGTGGTAGAGGTAGTGTACTGAGTGGTAGAGGTAGTGTACTGAGTGGTAGAGGTAGTGTACTGAGTGGTAGAGGTAGTGTACTGAGTGGAGGTGATCTGATAATAGTGCAAATATAGATAAATAGTAAGGCAGCAGTATGGAGCCACACATGGGGGTTATGTGCTGAATTAGAGGTTCTAGATGTTATCTGAAAATATGGTAGAAAAATGTTGAAGCCTTGAAATACTCTGCTTGTTCAAACTGTCACATGGACTGGTCCTATTGAGCCTCTTTTTGTTCTAGTGTGAGTTGCTGTGAATCTGCCATCTCCCTTTCAATCAATAAAGCAAAATCAATAAAATGGATTAACCTGGTGGCTAACCTGCTAGCAAGAGATAGCTATCCATCATGAGTACCCATTATTACACCACAAAGCTTTTCATACCCGGCGCTCCGCTCGTATAAATAGTTGTCGTGGTAATATTTGCGTTATGGCAACATGCGTCATGGTAGCGCAGCTAGCAATGCTGAGTGGTTATAGTACAAGCCAAGGACCTTTACGCTCTCATAGCAGGGCCATCAGCTAGGATTTATTTACGTTTATTAACGTAATAAATAACTGTTTATGACTAGTCTGATGAGTTTTAGTTCAGTTCGCTAACACTTCTCTGTATGCGTAAATCAGTTCTCTCTCTCTCACACACACACACACACACACACACACTGAATGGAATTTAACATCAAGGTGATACTTACAAAGACCTGTTGTGTGTGTGTGATTGAGCTCAGATTTGTGTGTGTGTGTGTGTGTGTTTAGTTGTGTGTGGGAGAATGAGCTGAGGTGTGTGTGTATGTGTGTGTGTGTGTGTGTCTATGTGTAGGCCAGGGGGAGAAAGCATGTGTTTGTGGGAGGGTCTCCCATCCCACGCAGGCAACACTGGGTGGTTTTTGGAGTGTGTGTGTGTGTGTGTGTGTGTGAGTGAGAGAGAAAGTCAGGGTCTCTCATTGCTCCTCCGCATGGGTCTGATGAACCTCACACACACACACAGACATGACACATCTGGATCAGTTGTTCCCTTCCACATTTCAAGTCGTGACTTGTCTCAGAGGGTGGTGCATGTGTATGTGTGTGTGTGTGTGTGTGTGTATGTGTGTGTGTGTGTGTGTCTGTGTTCAGGGGCAAAGACATCAGGACGGGGGTGGGGGTGGGGGCGGGATTGTGATGTGTGTGTACTCACCCAAGTGTGTCCCATTAAGATAAGTGTTTGCTCACATAATCCCCCCCCCCCCAAACACACACGCACACACACACACACACACACACACACAGCATAATTGCCCATATCTGTGCCCCGCCTTCTGAGCGTGTGCGTACGGATGTGTACACTATTGATCTTTGTTGCCGCCACAGACTCCTCTGTCTGCCGCTAATTGAAACGGAGGCGTGCTAATTAAGTTGCCTCAGGTGGGGGTGTCATAATTGCCCCGTTTCATTTGGGGGAGCACAAGATCAATTTCAGACGGGGGGGCTGGGCTTAAGTGTGTATGTACGTGTGTGTCCGTGTGTGTGTGTTTGTCAGAGCTAAGATTGTTCTCCATAACATAGGTGCGAGTTACCAGTAGGACAGTAGCTCCATTCAGGGCAGGTATAGATGAAACAGAACAGGTTCTAGCTCTGCTCAAGAGAGAACACAAGAACCCTAACAGAGCCCAACCTGGGCTGCCTCGCCTCACTCAACAGTCTCTCCGCTCTCTCAGAGATGAACCAAAGGGCTTGAGCTAAATGGGACATGACAGCCATTTGCACACGACTCCTCCTGTGTCTGTCTGCATTCATCTGGCTTGTGTCCGACTCTCCGGAGATAAGAGAGAGGAGGAGAGAGAGGAAAGGAGGAGCGGGAGAGGAGGTGAGAGAGGATAGAAAGAGTGGAGAGAATCTAGTCAGGAGAAGAGTGCTGGGAAACATCTCTGTGGATGAGCAGAGATCAGAGTGAGAAGAGGAAGAAATGAGAAGAGAGAAGAAAGGAGAGAAGAAAAGAGAGAAGGAGGAGAGGGAAAAAGGAGAAGAGTAGAGAAAAGCAAACAGTACAGGAGAGGAGTAAAGGTGTGCCCGTCCATCTGTGTATGTGTGTGTGTGTGTGTGTCTGTGTGGGGGTGAGGGAGGGGGGGCATGTTGTGTGTGCACTCACATTCCTGTGTGTGTGTGTGTGTGTGTGTGTGTGTGTGTGTGTGTGTGTGTGTGTGTATGTGTGTGTGCTAAACATAACCCTCCTGCATGATCATAGGCCCAAGGCTGACTTTTGTGTCCGTGGTCCAAGGCTACATCGGTTCCAGAGCGCGTGTATGAGCGTGCGTGTGTGTAGTGGAGGCTTTTATTCAGAGTGACTCACATTGCAGTGTGTGTGTGTGTGTGTGTGTGTGTGCAGTACCAGCAGTATATACGTACACTATGACGTACGTATCCATCAAGGACTCTGATATTTGTGTCTCCACATTTTCAGATCTTGGAGGTTTTACAGATTCAATCCAGTTCTCTCGTTGTGGTTGTCCAAGGGACAGGGGAAAACCTCCATTTTAGGTAGAGGGAAGAGGGGGGGGGCAGGGTGTGTATCTGTCTGAGGCCAGCTGGTTGGAGAGATGGGCATGTACACATGAGAACTAGCATGTTAGCACACACACATGATAAACACCAAAAATCTGTATAGATCACATTCAATTAACCCTCTTTTAAAGGGGATGACTCTGAATGTGTGTGTGCCTGTGTCTTTATGTTTGAGTACCTGCTTTTGTCTGTGTGTGTGTGTGCATATGTGTAAGGCACAGTGGAAAAACAGGTGGAGTCCACCACACACACTTGTCCTCTAGAGCAATCCCACTGGCTACCACAGCTGATGAATGGACCAGATGTTTTATAGCACTGCAAGGAAGCGTTGCATTAAAACAACCTCCGGTGTGTGTGTGTGTGTGTGTCTGAGAGACAGAGGCTCTGTGTGTGCCGACATACGTGCTTACTCGTGCATTAAAGCACCCTGTTGTGAACTGCCTGGCGGTGGTGAATTTAATAACGTTGTGTCGGGTGGACTTGCCACTCACCGGTTCATTCGTGCAGCACTCTGATGATGTCATTGATGATGTCACGCATGAAGTCTTATTTTGTCCTCCTGTCCAATCAGAGAACACTGATGAGACTGATGTGCACCTTATGGTGGTGGTGGTGGTGGTGTGTGTGTGTGTATGTGTGTGTGTCCTGTTGTTCCTGGGCCTCCCAGACGACATTTAATTTTTCTTTGTTCTTTTTGTTTTGATTAATCTGACCATATTGTGATGTATGTGTATGTGTGTTGGGATGGAGGGGAGGTTTGTGTGTTTGAGGAAACGTGTGTGTGTGTATGTATGTGTGTGTGTGTGTCTGACCCTTTTGCTGACACACACACACACAAGAAGCAAAAAGAGAGAAAAAACATATAAAAAGAGTGCACACATACATTGAGAAATAAAGAGGTATGTACATTGAGAGCACACACACACACACACACACACACACACACACACACACACAAACACAACCACAACAAGAAACAGGGGTGTTTAGAGTGGAAGCAAACACACACACACACACACACACACACACACACACTGGAGAGGTGTATATTGAGAGCCCACTGAGACTAAGCAAGTGGAGGGTGCATGAAAGACAAAGGGTCAGATAAGGTGAAGGTGATGCTGAATCTCACCAGTGAGCTTTGTGTGTGTGTGTGTGTGTGTGTGTGTGTGCGGTGTGCGTGTGTGTGTGTGTGTGTGTCATATCAGTCACACACATACATCAGTCACCTCACAGAGAGCCACAAATGTGTGGCAGAGGCAGACACAGAGCATAGAGATAGAGAGATATAATGTGTGTGTGTTTGTGTGTGAGAAAGAGAGAGAGAGAGAGAGAGAGTCTGTGTGTGTGTGTGTGTGTAGAGTGTGTTGGATAGAGAGAAAGACAGAGAGAGAGAGATAACAGAAGGAGCGCGGTGAGAGAGAGAGAGAAAGAGAGACAAGGTGAACAGAGAGAAAGAGAGTGCAGCCCTAGAGAGATAGTTTTGGTTTGTGTGTGTGTCTTTGTGTGTGTGTGTGTGTGTGTGTGTGTGTGTGTGTGTGTGTGTGCTCTTACTGTTCCACTGTATGTTACATGAGAACACTTAACACCAGTGTCTTACCTGCAAGGCTTTGAACCAGTTCATGGAATGAAGACAAAAAACAGAAACTGTTACAATTTAGCTTGGAACAAAAACAAAACCAGAAACTCATTTTTATGTTCTGGAACAGAAACATTTATTTAAAATAATTTGTTTCTGAAAAGGTTTATGTCTGCTATAAAATAGTGAAGAGACACCTCCTGTCCTTTACTGCATGAATGGAAAAAGCAGACAGACTGAAGCTTACCAATACCACCAGACCTATGCAAGTCTCCAAGTGTCTCCAAGTCTCATTAGAGGTAAATATTGGCCATAGACACGAATTGCTCCTTGTTTCTCACTTTACAAACATTGTTGGAAACAGCTAACATTAAAGTTTTTTTGGTATGTAATTTATTTGGTAAAACTTTTCAACATTTTCAGCATTTCAACAATTGTGTTTAGATGGGAAGGCATCATAGGATTCCTATATCACAGCAACCTTTTAGAAAACAAATGATTCAGTTCACGTATAGACTATAAGAAGACAGTTATGCAGCTTGTGTAAAGCAGAGGCTTAGTGTTTTACAAAGTTTGCTGTAGGTCAATATGGTGACTGATTGCCAGTTTGAAAGAACCTATTTTTTATGTCTCACAGCTTACATGGAACGTTATTAAATGCTTCAGGATTTTTTTTGTTCTAACAGGTTCAGGGATGTCAGTTTTAGGGTGGAACCCCAAACCGTAAATGTTAAAATACTGTTTCTGTTCAGAACAAACCCATTGGCAAAAAAATCTTGTTCAAAGTAAGGCATTTTGAATGTGAATTGAATTGTGAGAGAGAGAGTGAGTGAACATAGAGACAGGAAGAGAGATGTCTAGTGTTCATCCATGCAGTTATCTGTCTGTATCTGTCTGTGTATCTGTCTGTCTGTCTGTGGTTCTTTGTGTTCTTGTGCTGTTCTGGCTTCTCCTGTGTATTTGGAAGGAACAGCTTGCGTGGGGAATAGAACATCACCGTGGTGATACTCACGTTCTGTCTCCGGGCCGTTTCTGTAGTAACAACAGCTTGCACCGTTTACCCCTACTGCCCTCACTCAGGGGAACTTCGGGGGGGGGTTGTGTTTGTGTGTGTGTGTGTGTGTGTGTGTGTGTGTGTGCCACAAACTCCCCGCAAGGTCTGGGCTTATCCACATGGAAATGATTAACCACAGTATTTTAGGTCAACCTTTTCAAAAGTTTTGTTTAATGTCATTCTGACTTTTTGTCCCAATACCAGCATTTCAGAATCCATTTAACACACTTTCTAGAAGCCAGTATATAACATCAAAGAAATAGTCTGGCTGTGAGCGATAGACCAGGCTCAATCCAAGGGGTGAAGTCAGTGGTGATAAGCTGATAAGCTACTGCTAGGGTACATCTAGGCAGCTCTGTAAGGACAGAGCGATGTGATTGGTCCGACCAAACCTTGGAAGCAGACCTATTGAGGTCCTATGGCTATCTTAGAGTGGAACCCTTGCAAAATGCCACTCTTTTGTCCTTATCTCTTTTTTGTGTGTGTGTGTGTGTGAGTGAGTGTGTGAATGAGTGTGTGAGTGAGTGTGTGTGTGTGTGTGTGATTCATTGGACTGTTACATGAGGTTAATCTTACCCATAACACATGTGTGTTCCTGTATGTGTGTGTGTATGTGTGTGTGTATGTGTGTGTGTATGTGTGTGTGTATGTGTGTGTGTGTGCTCCATTTAACCATTGCAAGTTCCTCCTGCCCACCATGTATGTGTCTGTTCATGTGTATGTGTGGGTTCCTGTTTGTGTGTGTGTTTGTGTGTATGTGTGTGTTTGTGTGGATAGTTCTGGGTACCTATGCAAAATGTGTGTGTGCGTGCGTGTGTGTGTCTGTACGTGTGTGTGCGTGTATCTCCTTTGGGTGCCAATGTACTGTGCACATCATACATGGCACATGCATTTTAAGAGCATCTTACTTCATCTTACTTATGTACAGTTGTACAAATTGTATATTTTATTTTATATTACAACTCAGTTTATTGGGATGTGATGGAGTGGGGAGAGAGAGAAAGAGAGGGAGAGTGTTTAATTTGAGCTTTGACTTGTGGTTGTGGTGGAGATGCTGAACTTTGTTCTCATTGGAAAGGAAAATGTGGTCTTTGCCAGAAACCATTGTGTCAGTTTCTCTCTCTCTCTCACACACTATCTCTCTCTTTCTCTCCCCCTCTCTCTCTCTCTCTTTCTCTCTCTCTCTTTGCTGTCCAAGTAGACATCTGTTTAAGATTCAAAATGTGTTCTGAGGCCTTTTTTCTTTTCAAGTAATTTGTCTTAATGTCCGCTCTCTTTTCCTGGGTGAATTACATTTAACAAACTCAGCTTTGTGGTGCTGACTGCAGGTGAGACAAGACTGATACACACACACACACACTGTACAAGCCTACATGTCTAACCATGTGCTGTGTGCTTATGCAACTGATTATACACTTCTGTCAGGCACAAACCTTGTGTCCAAAATAAAATAATTTGTTCTCAGGAGACTTGAAGCAGCTCTGCGTAAGACGTTTAGGTTAATATGTCCAAAAAATACATAGAAACAGCCACAGAATTTGAAGAATTGGTTGAATTGACATCATGTCAAAATCGCACTATGTCCAGATATCCACTGAAGTTAACATGCTAATCAACTAGCTTTGCACCAGCTTTCCAAGTGTGTGTGTGTGTGTGTGTGTGTGTGTGTGTGTGCGCTACATTGAGGAATAAATACGGCCGCTAAAATGGTTGACTTTCTTATTTTGGCATAATTTGACAGCATAACGCCTACACTTTCACATTACGAAAGAACTGTGGTGGAACTCCTACCATGCACCGTTTAAAAACGCTTTGGCTTAGAAGGTGTTTTCATGCCAGTGTAAAGTTAGCTGTAGTTTCAGTTTTCTTGATGCTGCATAAGGGTTATGGTTGCATATGGGGCAGGTAGAAATGTGTTGTACCTTAGAAAACACTAATGGCCTACATGTCAACAGACATAGGCGTTATGGCAAACAAAACAAACTAGCTGTCTAATGTCGTTGACTTACAGCAGAGGGTTATGACAGCCATAAATCAAACACACAGCTTGCACATAACGTTAGCATTGTTTTGCTAACAACACAGCAACTAACACCACTATCTACAGTAGCCTACGCACAAAACAAACTGCTTACCTGACATGGTCCAGCTATATCCATAATCCA
>JAIFZK010000211.1:1430000-1477500 GCA_027481765.1 Tenualosa thibaudeaui
CCTCCATCTCTCCCTCCCTCCACACTGTTTCCCTCTCTCTCTCCCTCTCTCTCTCTCTCCCTTCATCTTTCCGTCCCTCCACACTGTTTTCCCCCCTCTCTCTCACTCCCTCCCTCCCTCCATCTCTTCCTCCCTCTGTTTTCTCTTTAAGCATCACTGGCCGAGGAGCAGGAAGAGCCCTTAGTGTTATTGTGTGTGTGAGTGTGTGTGTGTTTGTGTGTGTGCGTTTGTGTGTCTGTTTGGATGTAATTTTGTTTGTGTGTGTGTGTGTGTGTGTGTGTGTGTGTGTTAATGTGTGTGTGTGTGTGTGTGTTCATGCGTGTGTTTGTGTGTGTGTGTGCGTGTGTGTGTGCGCGTGTGCATGCGTGTGTGTGTGTGTGTGTCTGTCTGTGTGTCTGTATGTGTGTGTGGGAGAGTTGGCCTCCTTTTAGGGGGAATTCCCACCAGCTAGCTTAATGGCTTCATTATTTTTGAGTGATGACTCTGAGTAGAGAACAGAACACACAGATAAAACGCCTTGTCTGAAGTGTCTGTGTGTGTGTGTGTGTGCGCGCGTGTGTATCACGTGTTTGTGGATGGGTGTGTATGTGTGTGTGATAAGAATTTTAATATAGATCTTATTATGCTGTCCAGGTAGATGTGGACAGAATGTTGTATGCATGCTCAAAGTGTGTGTATGCAGTATGGCAGAATATCACTGAAATGTGTCTTTTTACACTAGGGGCTTGTTTACACATGTCTACATATTAGTATAAATGGATAATTTGTTTCTTTTTTCCAGTACTTGTATTTCCAGTACTATGTCAACATAGTCCAGTGTTTTTGAAAAATCTCTACTTTTGCGGGCATTTAAAAAATTTAATGCGGCTAAAACTCTGTTTATATGTAAAAATATCATCTTATAAAAATATGCAGATACATGTCAACAAGCCCTAAGTGTGTTCCCATCAGTCTGTTAATCTATCAGAGAATTTTATTCCCATGATGTCTAAAAATGTTACCGTTGAAAAAAGTGTTCAAATCAGGGTGCAAGTGAGAGACCACTGAGTACTAGCTAATAAACTACAGCAGGGCCCCTGCGAATCGTTAAGAAGTCTTAATAAGGAGTTTTGCTGTGAAACTAGTAGACTTTAGCCAGCCACCCAAAGGGCACACACATAATTTACCAGAGCTTTATTGGCACTGCTAGATTATGGGATGGCAGTCCATCCAGCAATGTAAACCTTTTTTCCTTTTCTTTTTTATTTTGTGGTGTTTTCCTGGCCTGGTGTACCACAGTGTTTCAGCTCGTGCAAAACATCTGGAATCCCTCAGTTGGTGTACGTTTACTTCCTCTAGGGCAGGTACTTTCTGTGAACTTTAAAAATACTGGGCATGCCAGAGCCCTCTGTTCACTGACTGCCCAGACAAGAAATTGTCGAAGGAAACCTAAGCTTTTAGAGAAATCCCTGAGAGTGTTGTAGCAAAATGTAATATTGAGCATTACATTTACGTGTTTAGCAGACACTTCCACATTTGTCAGCTATCAGTTACATCAGGGCCAGTCTCTCAGTCCCTAGAGCAACATAGGGTTAAGTGCCTTGCTCAAGGGCACAATGGCGGTAGCCGAGATTCGAACCCACAATTTCCAGACTACTAGCATAGCCAGCTAGGTTCTTTAACCGCTACGCCAGTGGTTTCCACCCCAGTCAAAACTAGGTGGCATGGCCAGCATAAACCCTTCAGATACCAAAACAAATAGTCTAATAAACATGATACCAAAACAAATAGTCTAATAAACATGATACCAAAACAAATAGTCTAATAAACATGATACCAAAACAAATAGTCTAATAAACATGATACCAAAACAAATGTCTAAAAAACAAATAGTACCAAAACAAATAATCCATGATACCAAAACAAATAGTCTAATAAACATGATATCAAAACAAAACTAATGAACATGATATTGCATAAACATGATACCAAAACAAATAGTCTAATAAACATGATACCAAAACAAATAGTCTAATGAACATGATACCAAAACAAATAGTCTAATAAACATGATACCAAAACAAATAGTCTAATAAACATGATACCAAAACAAATAGTCTAATGAACATGATATCAAAACAAATAGTCTAATAAACATGTATCAAAACAAATAGTCTAATGAACATAAAAAACAAATGTTAATAAACATGATACCAAAACAAATAGTCTAATGAACATGATATCAAAACAAATAGTCTAATAAACAGGATACCTCTAATAGTGGTAAAACTGTTACATGGTGTTGTTTTAAAATGTCTTAAAATGTCTTAAAATGTCAGGAGTTCTAGGAGAGCAGGCATTTGCCATGCAACCCAGTGACTGTGAAAATACTACACAGTGTGTAACGATGACTAGCTGTCAGGTTTGTGTGTCGCTAATCCCATGATAGAACCCAAGGATGAGATGGAGATGACTGCTTTTTACCTGATGGAGTAAACGTTTACTAAATTCTATGCAATATGGCTGCTTAAGGTGGAGGTAGAAATGCAAAAATATTTGTCCCGCCTGAGATACATACATCTGAGAGAGAGAGAGACACACATGTGTTATGTGTAGATAGTTCATCAGTGTGCTCAATCAAGACCGAGATCAGGGAGCGATGGAAAACAAAGAGAGAAAGAGAAAGAGAAGAACATGAGACGAAGGGATAGATTGAACGATAGAGACTGAGGCAATGAAAGAGAGAGAGAGAGGTGTATTTACATCACGACAGGAGTTGATTCTATCTTTATGTTTTCTAGTGCATTATGTGCTTTGGCCAAACTGTTGAATGGTCATGCCAGTGAAGCCTATACCACTGTATCTAAACTATCAAGTATCTAAACTGATACCGACAGCAGGGTCAATAAAAGAGAGTACCAAAACGATTATGATTCATGGGACAAAAGCCTAAAGAAATATTCCCCCTTGAGTTCAGTATGAACACCTTAGGACTACACAGAAATGCCTCCAACCTAGCATGTAGGGCAGGACTTGGAAGATTCCCAATGCTGACTGATGTATGTAAAAGGGCATCCAAATTTTACAACCATTTAATTTCAAACCAAGATGGATGTCACCACAGTGGCCTCTCTACAAAGGAGAAAACACCCAGAGACCCTTTCACCTGACAACAACATATAATTGAAATGCAATGAATATAGCACAGGCAAAGCTAAAATGTATTGAAAAAGAAACAAATGAAGAATACTGGTTTCACTATAATATAGGCTTCACAAAAATTATGAATTAGAGCCTTACCTAACAGAAATCAAGGACTACAAACAAAGAAAACCTTTGGCATCATACAGAATAAGTGATCATTCCCTGGCTATAGAGAGAGGAAGACACAGACAAACATGGCTACTGATGGAGGAAAGACTATGTCTAATGGAGAAGAGACTATGTCTGATGGAGCAAAGAATATGTCTGATGGAGGAGAGACTATGTCTGATGGAGGAGAGACTATGTCTGAAGGAGCAAAGACTATGTCTGATGGAGGAGAGACTATGTCTGATGGAGCAAAGACTATGTCTGATGGAGGAGAGACTATGTCTGATGGAGCAAAGAATGTGTCTGATGGAGGAGAGACTATGTCTGATGGAGCAAAGACTATGTCTGATGGAGCAAAGACTATGTCTGATGGAGGAGAGACTATGTCTGATGGGGGAAAGACTATGTCTGATGGAGGAGAGACTATGTCTGATGGAGGAGAGACTATGTCTGATGGGGGAAAGACTGTGTCTGATGGAGCAAAGACTATGTCTAATGGAGGAGAGACTATGTCTGATGGAGCAAAGACTATGTCTGATGGAGGAGAGACTATGTCTGATGGAGGAGAGACTGTGTCTAATGGAGGAGAGACTATGTCTGATGGAGCAAAGACTATGTCTAATGGAGGAGAGACTATGTCTAATGGAGGAGAGACTATGTCTGATGAGGGAAAGACTATGTCTGATGAAGGAAGGACTATGTCAAATGGAGCAAAGACTATGTCTGATGGAGGAGAGACTGTGTCTGATGAGGGAAAGTCTATTTCTGATGAGGGAAAGACTATGTCTGAGGGAGGAGAGACTGTGTCTGATGAGGGAGAGACTATGTCTGATGGAGGAGAGACTGTGAGAGATCGAGGAGAGACTGTCTGATGAGGGAAAGACTATGTCTGATGGGGGAGAGACTATGTCTGATGAGGGAAAGACTATGTCTGATGGAGGAGAGACTGTGTCTGATGGAGGAGAGACTGTGTCTGATGAGGGAAAGACTATGTCTGAGGGAGGAGAGACTATGTCTGATGAGGGAAAGACTATGTCTGATGGAGGAGAGACTGTGTCTGATGGAGGAGAGACTGTGTCTGATGAGTGAAAGACTATGTCTGATGGAGGAGAGACTGTGTCTGATGGAGGAGAGACTATGTCTGATGAAGGAGAGACTATGTCTGCAGTGCTGTGAAGGAGCAGTGTAGGATGAGTTCCATATCCTCATGGAATGCAGTAAATACACCTCCCTTAGAAATCACTTTTTCCAACAAGTTGAATAAGTTATCCATGTGAGGTTATCTGTAATGTGTATGCTCAGAGACTTTGTGTCCTGAACAGTCTCAACTTGAAGGTTGTTTATGGACAGTGGGGTATGTTTGCCAGGAGGTCTTCTGAGACCAATGATCAGTCCTTTTGTTTTGTCCACATAGAGGGATAGGTTGTTGTGAGCACACCAGTTGCTGAGCTGAGTCACCTCTTCTCTGTACAGGGCCTCATTGTCTCTGCTTATCAAACCCACAGCTGTGTCATCAGTGAATTTGATGATACGCTTTAAGCTGTGTGTAGCTGCACAGTCATGGGTTAAAGGTGTGAAGAGCAGGGGGCTGAGCATGCGGCCTTGAGTGGCTCTTGTGTTCAGCATAGTGGTGTTGCAGCTCCTGTTTCCTATCCTAACTGCCTGCGGTCTTCTTACCAGGAAGTCCAGGATTAAGTTGCAGATGGTGGTGTTCAGACTCAGCTGATCCAGTTTCTTTACCTGCTGCTGTGGAATGATGGTGTTGAATGCTGCATTTGCAGAATTGAAGTCAATGAACAGCATTCTGACATAAGTGTCCTTTCTATCCAGATGTGTAAGAGCCTATGGTATGAGGCTTATGGCATTATCCATGGAGCGGGTTGGACGATACGCAGACTACATAGGATCCAGTGTGGCAGGTAGCTGGGACTTAATGTGTGTCATGACTGTCAAAGCACTTCATGATGGTGCATGTAAGTGCAACTGGGCAGTAGTCACTGAGACAGATCACTGGATTTTTTTGGTACGGGAATAAATTGAATTGAATTGAATTGAATTGAGAGAGAGAGAGAGAGCAAGAAAGTTAGGGAAAGAGAGAGAGAGGTAAGAATATATGGTGGGAGAGCGAAAAAGAGTGAGGGAGAGAGAGAGAGAATGTGTTCATGTGCTGAAGGGAGACAAAGAGATGGGGAGTGAGGGATAGATAATAGAGAATAGAGGATAGAGAGAAGTCCAGATGGAGAGTGAGAAAAGACAGATGTAAAGAGAGAAAGAATTGATTAGTGAGAGAAGTGAATAGGATGAGGGAGGCAGAGAAAGAGAGTGAGAAGTGAGATTTTAGAAAGTGATAGAGAAGAAAGGAGAGTCCTTGCGTGTGTGTTCGTGTTTGTGTGTGTGTGTGTATGTGCGTGTGTGGCTGTGTATGTGCATGTGTGTGTGTGTGTGTTGTCCTCTGTGAGCTTATTAAGAACTAAAGGCACAGATGTCTTCAGTTGTGTGTGAGACAGTGATTTTGTGTATGTTTGTGTGTGTGTGTGTGTGTGTCTTCATCAGGAACAGTGACCAGAGAAAGAACGATTACCTCTCTCTCTCATCCACTGCTGTCTCTTTACCTCTCTCTCTCTTGCTTTTCTCTGACCCCAGCTCATCCATCTTCTCCAGATCAGATCGGAGGAGAAGATGCCACATCAGTGTTCTCTGCCCAAATGCAACAGATGTCATCAAACTCCCCCAAACTACAACCCCCACCCCACCCCCATCTCCCACCCTACCGCTCCTGGCAACCAGCCAGCATGGCCATTAGCACACACAGACACACACACACACACATACACACACGCACACAGACAAAAGGCAAGCAGAGACATAAATACACACACACACACACTCTCTTTCTCTCTCTCACTCACATACACACACACAGAAAAAAGGCAAGCAGAGACATAAATACACACACACACTCTCTCTCTCACTCACATACACACACACACAGAGAAAAAAAGGCTAGCAGAGACATAGATACACACACACACACACTCTCTCTCTCTCTCTGTCTCACTCACACACACACACACACACACACACAGTGAGAAAGTCAGAGTATCTATATGTCACACATGAGACTCCTCAGTTGTGCAGAAATAAATGCCCTGAAACAAAGCAAAACATGAGCACCCTAGCTGAACAATATGACTAGATGATGATTATCAGATTAGTGTCATAATTCATAACAATTATCATTAATCTACGGTAAATTTAAACATGTTTCAAATGACAGCGGCATATCTGGCACAATGGCACCTCATCTATTTAACTCTGTAACTACCAGACAACTCACAGACTTCCTGATGTTTCATCATAAGCATTTATAAAATTGTGTGTGTGTGTGTGTGTCATCTGAGAATTGGGTATGAAGGAACCAAACATCTCTGCCCCCTCCCAGAGAATACATTCACTTAAAACCACCAAACACACACACACACACACACACGTAAATAGGCATACACAAACTCATTACCGAAGTATCTTTTCACTCTATGTAAGTGATCTATCACCCCACCCTACCCAACTACAGACACACACACACACACACACAGACACACACACATGCGCGCACACCCACACACACTCCTACACACGCAGTCTTAGTCATCTATTTCTTTAATTAGCCCCTCTTCCCCTGCTCCAGTCTGTAGTGGTGCAGACTACTGTGTGTGATAAGAGCTCCCCAGTGACAAATGTGCAATGTGCTGCTTTAGGTTTCCTGTCTGATTGAGAGCCTAATTACTCAACGTGTGTGTGTGTGTGTGCGTGTGTGTGTGTGTGTGTTTGTGTGCGCGCGTGTGTGTCTGTGTGTGTGTGTGTCTGTGTCAGTGTGTGTGCCTGTGTGAGTGTGTGTGTCTGTGTGTGTGTTTGTGTGTGTGTGTGTGAGTGAGAGAGAGTGCTGTTGACACACTCCATCACCCTGGACTCCTTAAGGAGTCAAGGTGACCAGGAGACACGTGTGTGTGTATTTGTGTGTCTGTGTGTGTGTGTGTGTGTGTGTGTGTGTGTGTGTGTGTGAGAGAGAAAGAAATAGAGACAGATGGAAAAAGAGAGAGAGAAAACTGTGGAATGTGAGCATGTGTGTGTAAGAAAATGTAGTGTGTGTGTGTGTGTGTTTGTGAAGGAGAGATGCACACAGCCAGCTGCAGACCTCTGATTTATCCTGGTGCTGTAATGACATCATTTTTACCGTCGCCCATTTAAACAGCAGCACTGCAGAAAGGTGCTTTGTCTTCTTTTCTCTTTTCTCTTTCCTCTTCTCGTTCTCTCTTCCCTTCTCTCATTCTTTTCTCTCCACTATGCTCTCACCTCCTTTCCTCCGCTCCCCTCTTCTCTCCTCTCCTCCTCTCCTATTTCTTCCTCTCTTCTCCTTTACTCTCTTCTCCTCCTCTCTTCCCCTCTTCCCCTATCCACTCTTCCTCTCCTCTTTGCTCTAGGCCTACTTTTCTGTCTTTTCTCCTCTCCTCTCCTCCTCTCCTCTCCTCTCCTCTGCTCCTCTCCTATCATTTCTCCTCCCCTCCTTTACTCCCATCTATTCTCCGTTTCTCTCTCATTCCTCCACTCCTCCTCCCTCCGCCAGGGGACTGATGCTGATTTGCTACCCAGCAGTGGAGCCCTTTGCCTGGGCTTGGGGTGTAGCGGAGTCCCTTGGGAACGAGCGATGGGATGGAAGATTGATTGGGGCCCTATCTCTATGAGGCCATTAAGACAAAAGAACATCAGTGACGTGTGAAAGCCCTTCTGTGACTTATGATGTCTTACGCCCTTCAGAGCCTCACAAAGCCCTTGGATGTAGGATATGGATGTATATTCAGATGCTTCACAAATAAAGACACATGTCTCATGTGTTATTATACATTTATAGATAAGAGGTGAATCCTAGGTAGGCAGACTTCCTTTTGTTCAGGTGAAGGATCAAGTCCTCAAGCTGGTGCTTAATGATCATTGCCCCCTATGGGTTAGTCTTTGAGTAGCCTGACACAGGCCAGACAGAAATGTGGATTTCAGTCAGTTTTGCCTTACATCACAGAGTGCTGTTGGTAGAACTGGACAGTAGAACTGGAAATTTTGATACAACATAGGCAGAATAGCGAATTGGGTTAATGGGCACACTAACCAAATATGGCACAGAAACTCACTTTTTCGCTATTTGGTGTATATTGTATCAAACTTACTGTTTCTTTTTCCTACAAACAGCTCTTGGTGACCTCCAACAGCGGGGATAGAGATTGTTTCACAATGGATTTCTCCTTTAAATTCCCAACTGCAGGCAGACTCTCTAGATGCAGGAGTGGTGTGAAATGGAATGAATGTGGATGGGGTCTAAGCCTCCTGCACCTTCTGGTGCCATTGAAAGTCCTCTCTGTCTCTCTTGCAAGGCATGTCCCACATACACAGGGTGAACCGATGAGTGTGAGTCATGGTGGTGTTTGTTTGTTGTTTGTTTGTTGTGTTTGTTTGTTTGTTTGTTGTGTTCTGTCATAGCTGTTAGTGCTGAGGAATTATGCCTGTGACAGAGACGGAGACAGAGGGAGAGAAAGAGAAAGAGCTGATGAATTGAGAAAAAGAGTGTGTGTGTGTGTGTGTGTCTGTGTTGGTGGCCAAGTGGAAACTATGAGTGTCTGCACGCACGCACACACACACACACACACACACACACACACACACACACACACACACACAGCTATGTATGTAAAGCTGTTGTTCAAACAAATGTTTTGGGTTGATATGGCTATATAGCACCCCCTGGGGGACTTAAGTGCATTCTCAATCCCACTCAGTTTACACTAAAAGATCCTGCGAGACATCTCTTAGGCAGGGTGAATTCAGTGTAACTTCCACCAATTCAAGATTTACAATTCAAGGATGTGTTTATTGTCTATCACACAGTAATACACAATTGTCTTGGGTTTGAGGCTCAAAGAAGGGTATAAGACAAGGAGGAAAAAACTGGTGCTGGGAAAATGTACTCAGTTAGGGTAAATTCAGTGCAACTTTAATCAAATTTCTGGGGCAATGTGAATTAAACATGTATTAATGCTTAATAACATAACTGTGACAAAGTGTTATAAGACATTTATAGACACATCCTGTTGTGTGTGTTTGTTCTGCAGGAGGTCGGAGGAGGAAGTGGACATGGACAAGGTGACAGCAGCCATGGTGCTCACGAGTCTGTCTACTAGTCCCCTTGTCAGGAGCCCACCCGTCAGAGCCAACGGTGAGTTACTGTGTGTGTGTGTGTGTGTGTGTGTGTGTGTGTGTGTGTACCTACCAGTTCCCCCCGACAAGATTTCACCACCCCTCCGCTTTCTCTCTCTCTCTCCCCTCCCAGACGGTTTGAACGGCTCTTGGAAGGATGGTTCGAGCTACAGCAGCAGCAGCGGTGGGTACTGGAGTTGGAGCACACCTAGTGACCAGTCCAACCCGTCCACACCATCTCCGCCGCTCTCTGCTGACAGCCTCAAGCCCTTCCGCATGCCTAGCCTGGGCACCGCCCCCGACGACACGCTGCTGGACGAGCATGACAGCAGCAGCCTCCTGTTCGATGAGCCAATCCCACGCAAGCGCAAGGTGAGTCAGTCGCATGCGAGCGCATGGTGGCCTACTCCTAGTGTCTGTGTGTGTGTGTGTCAGCACAGAGGTTTACACACATCCACACACACACACACACAGACACACACAAATTCACTCAAACACACACTTCTCATCCTCTCATTCTCTGTCCTCCCCCTCCTACCCTTGTCTCGTCTCCTCCACACACACACACACACACACCACATATTTCTCTCAGTAAGGGACTTCTTCTCTCCAAAGATAGAACACCAGGCTCTTCAGCAGGCATTGCTCCCCGCCCAGTCAATCAAACTAAGTTACAATGCACATACACACACAACACACACACACACACACAACTCCCTGTCCAAGCAGAAGGATGCCACTCCCCACACCTTAATGAATCCCCAGTGCTACACAAATAAACACACATTCACACACACACACACACACACACACAGTGTCCCTTCCCAATCAGTGTCGTGCTAAAGTGTGTGAGCGCTGAGAAACAGAGCCGGGTGGCATTGAACTTAATTAAAGCAACAACAGACCATAACAGAGAGAGAGAGGAAGAGAGAGGGAGAGAGGGGGGAGGAGAGGGAGAGAGAGAGAGAGAGAGAGGGAGAAGGGGGGAAAGAGAGCAGAGAGAGAAAGGGGGGTGGCAGGGAATGGGTGAGAGGGGGGGTTGAGGAGTGAGTGAGACAGAAAGAGAGAGAGGTAGGAAAACAGTGAGAGGGAGGGAGAGAGGGGGAGGAGAGAGAGAGAGAGAGGAGTTGGATTTGGATAATTCTGGTACAATACAGAGAACAACAGACCATGAGAGAGAGCGAGAGGCGGGGGGGGGAGAAGCGGGGAAGGGCATGAGAGAGAAAGGAGTGAGTGAGACAGAAAGAGAGAGAGAGAGAAAGAGAGACGGGGGGGGGGGTTGAGGAGTGGTGAGTGAGACAGAAAGAGAGAGAGAGAGAAAGAGAGACGGGGGGGGGTTGAGGAGTGGTGAGTGAGACAGAAAGAGAGAGAGAGAGAGAGATGGGGGGGGGGGTTGAGGAGTGGAGAGAGAGACAGAAAGAGAGAGAGATAGAAAGATAGACGGGTGGGGGTTTGAGTATATGTGAGTGAGACAGAAAGAGAGAGAGAGAGAAAGAGAGATGGGGGGGGGTTGAGGAGTGGTGAGTGAGACAGAAAGAGAGAGAGAGAGAAAGAGAGACGGGGGGGGGGGGGGGATTGGGAGCACAAGACAGAGAGAGAGAGATGCCTTTGTGTGACTCAAATGAAGTAAGTGTATTTGACAGTAGGAAACACACAAACACACACACACATACACACACACACAAAGGCCTGGTGTTTGTCTATCTGAGGAGCATATAGTAAGGGAGAAAGACATTAGAATGCTGCTATGCTCAATGGTGACTGCCACTCAGAAACACTGATCTCAGGGGAGTCTGTGCATGTGTGTGTGTGTGCGTGTACGTGTGTGTGTGTGCATGTCTGTATGTGTCTGTGTGCATGTGTGTGTGTGTGGTTTGCGTGTGTGTCTGGGGGGAGAGCTGTTAATGAGTGTGGACAGCAATGAGAGAAATTAGCCTCCAGTCTTCTCAGTAGACGCTTATGAGGTAATAATGCTCTGCTCTACACTTCCCCTCTCCTCTCTTGTGTCCCTCGTTCTTCTCCTCTCCCCTCTTCTCTTCTCTCCTGTCCTCTCCTCGTGTCTCCACTCCTCTTGAGTCTTCTCTTCATCTCTTCTCCTCCTCTCTTTTTTCTCTCTCTCCTCTCCTCTCTTTTCTATCCTGTCCTCTCCTCGTGTCTCCACTCCTCTTGAGTCTTCTCTTCATCTCTTCTCCTCCTCTCTTTTTTCTCTCTCTCCTCTCCTCTCTTTTCTATCCTGTCCTCTTCTTTCCATTCTCTTATTTCCTCCATCCTTCTTTATCTCTCCCTATCCCACTATCCATCTCTTCCCTCTCTCTCTCTCTCCCTATCACCCCCACCCCAACACACACACACACACACACACACACGACATCTGCCACAGGCAAGATACACACATACACACAGGCACCATCTTCCTTGTTTCAGACACACACAAATACAACACACACACACACAAACACACACAATTCCCCCCTTCTCTGATCCCTTGCTAGGCCATGTAAGTCTACAGTAATGAAGGAAAATAGGTCTGTAGGTTCACTGTTATGACCCTATAATGAACACTAGTGCACAGGTCTAACTTTTCGTCTGTATTTGTGTGTGTGTGTGTGTGTGTGTGTGTGTGTCTGTGTGTGTGATTTGCAGAACTCCATGAAGGTGATGTTCAAATGCCTGTGGAAGAACTGTGGGAAAGTGCTGAGCACAGCAGCAGGCATTCAGCGGCATATTCGTACCATCCACCTCGGGTAACACACACACACACACACACACAAACACACACATGCAGACACCAGACATACACACAAGCATCATTCACCTCGGGTAACACACACACACACAAACACACACATGCAGACACCAGACATACACACAAGCATCATTCACCTCGGGTAAGACACACACTCACACACACACACACACACACATGCAGACACCAGACATACACACAAGCATCATTCACCTCGGGTAAGACACACACACTCACACACACACACACAAACACACACACACACACACACACACACAAACACACACACACACACACACACACACACACACACACACACAGGCAACATCTGCCACAGGCAAGATACACACATACACACAGGCACCATCTTCCTTGTTTCAGACACACACAAATACAGAACATGCTCTCTTATTCTCTCTGTCAAACACACACATACACACACACATACACACACACACAACTGGAAGCTTACACATTTCAAACAAGGAGAGGAATATTCACACTGACATTTTCAGTTCCTCCCACACACAAACAAGTATACACACACACACACACACACACACACACGCGCATAAACACACAGACACGGTGATCCAACAGACAGGTTTGCACAAAGGCAGATTATGGCTCATGGTGCCAGGAACACTCCTACTCAGACTGAACACACACACACACACACAGACACGGACACGGACACAACCACACCCGCGCGCACACACACACACAGACACAAACACAAACATACAAACTCAGTCACACATGTACAAGCATACACACATGCACACATACACAATCCATACACACTCCATTAAATCCTTTTAAATGGTCACAGTCTTGCACACTTACACCCACACAAACATACACAAACACAGACTCACACACATTTTTAGTTTGTCGTCCATCAGCGTGAACTCCAGTTGGCCTTTAAGTGTCTGATAAGCTGTGCATGCGTGTGTGTGTGAGAGTGAGTGAGGTGCCTCTCTGCAAATCCTCAAATATGACACTAATTCTAGCTGGATCATCACCACGGTTACACTTCCTCCTGTTGATGTTACGCCCGGCTTGGGCCAATCAGGTTACAGCAATGTAGCAAGGCCGGAGACTCTGATCCAATGACATTGAAGAGCCCTGCAGAACATAACAGAATCTCAACAACTAGCCAAAGCAGTGTATTACAGTTGAAGTTCTCTCTCTCACTCTCTCTCTCTCACACACACACACACACACATCTTTTTTTACCTCTCTGTCTCTCTCTCTTCCTTTCTTTTTCCTTCTTTCTGTCTCCCTCTTTTAACACAAACACACACACTCACAGACACATACACACAGTTTTCTCTTTTCTCTAACACAATCCTCTGCTTTTTCCTGTCAGGCGTAACTGTGACTCAGAGTGCAGTGATGGTGAGGAGGACTTCTATTACACAGAGATCAAGCTCAACACAGACTCAGTGACGGAGGGTCTAGGGGGTCTCTCGCCCGTGCCCCCGACCCCGGCTGCACTGACCCCCACGGGAGGGGGTGTGACCCTGGAGCAGCACCAGAGGAGGGGCGACACAGCCAATGGCACGGGGGTCAAAGGTGAAAACGGGGGCGTTGTCGGAGGTGGAAGCAACAGCACCCCTCTGAGTCGTTCTGCGCCCAGCGCTTTATACCTGGTGCACACGGATCATGCCTACCAGGTGAGACAAACGCACACACACGCACACACACACACACACTTACACACATGTACATGCAGACACTCATTCACACAGACGCACACACACAAAAAATACACATATAGACACAACACACTCTTCCAGGTGCACACAAATCATACATACCTAGTGAGCCCCAGACACACACACACAGTTTTGCTAGTTTGAACCAGTAAAGGCTTTTTGAGTTATTGCCCCTAACACTCACTGTCACACACTACTGTCCACACTGCTGCTCTTGTTGACTGACTGTCTGTCTGTCACCCTCTGCTGTCTGCCGTAGGCTACTGCACCTGTGAGCATCCCCTCCTCCTCATCCTCCTCTTCCTCCAGCTTTACCCCAACATCCAGCGCCAGCATCAGCATCTCTTGGCAGTCCCCACCTGTCACTTTTACAGGGAGATCAGTGAGTACACACACACACACACACACACACACACACACACACACACACACACACACACACACACACACACACATCTAGTGCCAGCATCAGCATCTCTTGGCAGTCCCCACCTGTCACTTTTACAGGGAGATCAGTGAGTACACACACACACACACACACACACACACACATCTAGTGCCAGCATCAGCATCTCTTGGCAGTCCCCACCTGTCACTTTTACAGGGAGATCAATGAGTACTCACACACACACACACACACACACACACACACACACACACACACACACACACACACACACACACACACACACATATAGCGCCAACATCAGCATCCCTTGGCAGTCCCCACCTGTCACTTTTACAGGGAGATCAGTGAGTACACACACACACACACACATACACACACACACACACGCACACACACACACACACACACACATAACACACACACACATCCAGCGCCAATATCAGCATCTCTTTGCGGTCCCCACCTGTGACCTTTACAGGGAGATCAGTGAGTACACATACACACACACACATACACACACACCTCCCACAGGATCTCAAGTTATACTAACTGTGTGTGTTTGTGTCTTTGTTGCAGGCTTCCCCTACACACACTCGCTCACAGGGATTTGGAGAACAACAGCGCTCACACACCATTGCTGCTTTGTCCTCTCCTCCTAGAGCCACCAGCTCACTCAGGTAAACACACACACACACACATACACACCCACACACAAGCACACACACACACACACACACATGCCTATGCACACAAACAACACATACTGTATGGTGGTGTTAATGTTGACACCTGTGTATGTGTGTACATGTGTATGTGTGTGTATGTTTGTGAGTAAGTGTGTATGAGTGCGTGTGTGTGTGTGTGTGTCCAGGTGTCTTGTTTACTCATCATAGACTGATACTATATTTTTGCTGCAGTTGGACAAACTCCTTGCAAGCCAAACATTTAAATAAAAAATTGTAATCTGTATGTGTGTGTGTGTGTGTGTGTGTGTGTGTGTGTGTGTGTGTGTGTGTGTGTGTGCAGCAGGAAGTCGCGTGGCGAAGGGAGAAAGTGCCGCAAGGTGTACGGCATGGAGAACAGGGACATGTGGTGCACAGCATGTCGATGGAAGAAGGCCTGCCAGCGCTTCGTTGACTGACCCGCCCAGCAGAGACCAAGATGGCTGCCATGGAGACGGTGCTGAGTCGTGGGCAGGAAGTGGAGTTGGAGAGGAGGTGCTTCCTCTTGCATGCACAGTGTTCACCTAAACACCCCCCTAACCTCCTATACAACCCCCCAAAAACAATTGCACCTTTGTCTCATCCCGAACGTCCACAGCCCCCTGCCAGCCCCCCCCCGACCCGTAACGGAGCCCCAATAGACTTACAGCCCATGCAGCTATGGCTTTGAGCCACACATACACACACACACACTGAGTTAAACACTGATCAATCTCAGCCATCCATGCATCCATGCATAAACCCACAGAAGTGCACACACACACACATCAAAAACAGATAGGCTAACTCGTACATGCACACATACAGAAAAAAGTGTATACACACACACACACACGAGGCCAACTCCAAACATTCCCTTCCTGAATGGTCTCAGCTGCTTTTCTGTGCTGGAGGAGAAGAAAGGACTTGTGGTTTTACTCAGCAAAAAAAAAAAAAAAGAAAAAGAAAAATACATTTTGTTGTCGTTCTTCATTGTATCATTGATTCTCCAGTTTTAAAACTAAGCTTCTACCGCCAGCGTTTATATGGATCAGCCTGTTTCCATGGGACCAGCCAGGCGAAGATCAGTTTGGATCAGCCTGTTTCCATGGGACCAGCCAGGCGAAGATCAGTTTGGATCAGCCTGTTTCCATGGGACCAGCCAGGCGAAGATCAGTTTGGATCAGCCTGTTTCCATGGGACCAGCCAGGCGAAGATCAGTTTGGATCAGCCTGTTTCCATGGGACCAGCCAGGCGAAGAGCAGTTTGGATCAGCCTGTTTCCATGGGACCAGCCAGGCGAAGATCAGCTTGTTTATTTTGCTTTCATTTTGTTTGTTTGTTGGTTTGTTTGTTTGTTGTCATTGGGTGTGTGGGAAGTGAGGCGTGCAAGGTTGCTGGGGTGGCTGTTTGCCCGACTGGAGTTCACGCTGTTCTCTTCTTTTTACGGAGGCTGCGGACCAGACTTAAGCTATCCCAAATCCACCCACCACACACACACACACACACCACCACTTTGGGAATGTACCAACCACATTTGGTGAGGGGGGGTTACTGGAATTCCCTTGCCATGTGGTGACCAGTCAATGCAAAAAAAAAACCCTTAAATGACCCGTCCCCATGTGTGTGTCATTCCAGTTTCATGGCTCCACACAGAAGAGAAGACCTCAAGGCTCTGTGTGTGTGTGTGTGTGTATGTGTGTGTGTGTGTGTGTGTGTGTGTGTTCAGTCCAGTGTTTTTTGTGATGGACGTCAGGATGCACAGCCTGTTTACTCACCCCTCTACCAAAGGGCTGTGGACCTTGGGGTCCCACCATCCCCCATCATACAAACACACACACACACACACACACTCAAGCTCCACCATCCAACATACACACTTTAACACACTCACACGCACACAACCGAAGCGTGTGAGTCTAGTAGACTGGACACACAGGGTGAGGCATCTTCCCATTATCTTTTGTTTGTTGAACATTTTTTTGGCTCAGTTTAAAGTATAGATGTTTTCTTTTTTTGTATTGTAATGGGTTATGTGTATTGTGTATTTTTAGCTTTAAAAGCGGATAAATGCTCTTTCTCTCTCTCTTCCTCATCAGCGCTGAGCAGCCTTGAGTTTCAGATGACAGAACTGTGCTAAACATTTTGTACATCACCCATAGGGTGACATGGGAACCGTAGCAACTGCTGCTGAACTTGACCCCGGTGTCTCTCTCTCTCTCTCTCTCCAAAGCCAGCCCTCCTCTTCCTCCTTCTCACCCTGTCTGTCAAAGTCAGGTGATTGGTTATTGGGGCTGCTGCACACACCCCGACCCCGCCTAGTTGACCTTTTTTGGTGTGGTGCTGGTGTTGAGAGGACCATTGTGTGCGTTGTAATTGGCCACAAGCTTTCCATGCTTTATCACAACCCAGGGAGGCCTGTTTTATTTTACCTGATTGGCTCTTTCACCTGTCAGTAAAGAGGTGTAAACAGCTTTCCAACTTATTATAAGCTATCTCCACTGCACATGTCTACAAAGAAGAACAACCGAAGAACCATCCAACATCCACCAAACACCAGACACAAACACACACACAAACACACACACCTACCTGTCCTTTAACTCTACTATGGGTTTAAATCACAGGCAAAGTGCAAAGTCCCTCATTGAGCAAAGTGCCTCGCACTTGAACTAAATCTTTAATTTGGCATTTTGGAACATTAAAGGAGAAATTCAGTGTCAGTCAATCCATGGCCCTGATGTTCGAGGTGACTGACTACAGTCGAGAGAGAGCGAAAAGATACAAAGACCGAATAGTGAACCAACAGCTAACACTCTAACTGAATGTTTTTGGGCAGCCATGGCCTACTGGCTGATAAGCAAGGCACCTAACCCTAAATTGTTCTAGGGGAGACTGGCCCTGAAGAACTGATAGTTGACAAGAAGTTGATAGTTGATAGCCGCTTTGGATAAAAGCGTCTGCTAAATGCATAAATATAAATATAAACCTCTCACTACTCCCCGGGTGCTGCTATAGCAGGCAGCCAACTGCATTGGTTTAGTGTGTGTTTCACTAATTCACAATTGGGTTAAATGCAGAGACCAAATTTCCCAGATGGAGTATAGGTTATTATTATTATTGAATCGGATGAAGTAACTTACTTTCAGTTGCATTTTCCTATGACCAATTCAGTTAACGTTAGCTCCCCCTTCATTATTCAGTCAAATTTCCACATTCTTTTTTCTACCGACAGCACTCAGTGAGCTGGAATGAAAGGGATATGGGTTGATTCACACCAGATTTCTCCTTTAAGCAGACCCATCGTTTGTGCTTACCTACACCTCTGTTTAATCTCTTTGCTTGACCTTTAAATTATTCCCCTATTGACCATCTCAAAAACATTGCCAGAACATTCCATAACTACTCCTACTATGTTAAGATAACATATAGATTGTGAAAACAGAAACATTCTGGGAACAGTTATGACACTAGTACCACTAGACCACTCTCTTGAAACCGTCTACACATCTTTTCCTCTGTATGTTATTATTTACATATGTGTGTATCTGTTACATATATTACAGTAATGTACTCCTCTCACAAATCTCAGACAATGAGCTTCTCAGTCCAAGTAAATACCATGTAAATGCAGTTTGGATTTTATTTGATCAGGAAGGTTTTTGGAAGCCAATACTTGCTTTCGTTCTCGACCAGGCTAAAGTTAAGCTTAAGTACATATTGTACTGCATCATGATGCATCAGCAAACTACAAGTGATGTTTCATAGCCTGGTTGTCACACATTCTGATCTGCTATGCAGCTTAGTCTGGCTACTTTCCCATCTCTTAAATTCAGATCTCTTCATTTTCTTATAAAGGTCCCATCAAAAATATGTTGGTCCTGTAATATTTTACAACTGCAGAATTGATTAAAAATGCAAAAATATTTAGCATACACAGGTCACTGCTCAAGATGAATGAGAAGAAATGGAGAAAGGCCTCGTGGCCATTAGTGAGCTGCATAGCAGATATCACTCATTTAACTGGAAAGGCTTTGAAGACATTTAATGGGAATTTAAACTTTTTATCAATGTATATGCATTTTGCAGTTGACATGGATTTGTTGTTTTTGATTTAGATTATTTTTTGTTGTTTGAGTTGTTTTTACTTGTTTATTGCCAGGTGTACAACCTTCACCACAATCCGCCCAACACACACACACACACACACACACACATACACAGACCGACAATATGGAAACATAGGACCCTCTCCATTCTTGCAGAGCTCCCATAAACCTTTATCTCTAGTCAATCACATGACACTGTTTCCATGGGAGAAACTATAGAAACATAACCTATATCAGCATTACCTGTTGAATATCAAAAATCTTGCAACATCTTTGTAGTTCATAGTGAAATGCTGAAGTGCTGCACAGTAGTGTGGGATGCATGCTTTGTAGGCTGCATCCTGAGCAGACTGTTAAGTTTAAGTTGCTGTTGCCTACTCTGAGAATGCATTCATTTTGTGCTCAACCAATCTGTACTGTACTTAACTCAGTGCAAATACCATACACACATACTGCCTAGGAGGCGTCACAAGAACAGCATGTTAAGCTTTTCCCAGCGCACACACACACACACACACACACACACACACTCAAGGCAGGTACAAGGCAATACTACAGAGGCAACAAACTACAGAGACATAAGCTGAGTCCTGATGTTATTTATCTTGTAACAACTATATTACTATACACTGTATAGCCACAGTTAGTTTTAACAAAGACGATTCGATCAGGTTATGATTTGTTCCACTTGTGGTTTAGCTTACAGATTTCATAGCATCAACTGAAGGGCTGAAGATTCCATGTTCTAAGGCCCAATCCTCATGTCAGTTTCCCTGCTGGGAAAACAAACAAACAAACCAATAAATAAATAAATGTGAAAACATTCATCTTCTTAACACCCTGTAGTTGCTCTGATAGCATTTTAAGTCCTAAGTGGGAATGGTTATAGCTGCGCGCACTCTGTGTGTGTGTGTGTGTGTGTGTGTGTGTGTGTGTTTATGTGTGTGTGTGTGTGTTGCTGCCCATAACCTTTTTCTCTGTTCTTGACAAAAAACACTCTCTCAGCTCTAGTCTGATGCTCTTCTTTACTGGTTTTGACAACATATAGTGTATACACTACAGGACAGTACATACAATATCCTAATACTCAAATATAGTCAACAGACAGTAACCTACAGCAATCACATTTGTACAGCATATATACAGAGACATATATATATACATATATAAATATATATATATATCTATATATAAAGCATGGTCTAAACCTGTATAGTGTCTTTTGGTGAACTGACCAGTAGATGGCGACAATCTGCAGGACTGTGCAGATGTCCCAAATCACTGGCTATGTAGTGTGGATCAGGGCCTCCTCCGGTCACAACTGGGTTAAACCTGGGTCAAATTTATTCTCTGTCTGGGAGGTCGGTCCCTTCGGTGTTATAGTGTGCACGGCCTGGGCTGACATCTGAGAACTGATCACAATGCCGTCTGATGATGGCATGATGAGTCACTGTTGAATATCGGTGGAGCTGACCCTAACAGCGAGGCTATACCATGCATCTACCGTAATAATTCGCTTCCACTATAATCAAAGGTACTGGCCATACCAGATGTGACGTAACATTCTAAGAAATACACAAGTCTTGACTTAACATAGCGCTTCTGTAACGTATCCAGTGTAGCCTTACTACACTAGAATAACACAAATTTGGACTAGTTGGTGGGCCAGACAAGATCAGTCATCCAACCGTCGGCCCAGAGCGTTGCTCACTATATACTGCAGTAACATATACAGCTTGTCTACCTGCCTACCTACCTAATCTCCTCCTGTCTAAGGGGTTGTACAGTACATGTACTTCTACTGTTATTGGCTTGTGCTATACTGTGTCCTAACTGCAAGCGTGATCTAGGCGTTACTTTATTTTCAGTAGGAATGTCCTAACTGAACATGATGCAAATCAGTGCTACGGGATGTGATGTTGATGATGTGAAGTTTTGACAGAAATTGTGTCGCTGACCATATATCTATTTTCATTCTGTCATTCGCGGTGCTCTGCTAATTTGAATGGCATATGTATCAGAACAGAACAACATGTTTAACAGTCAATGTGGACAGAGGAAGTTCAATGCTATGTGACATTCTGATATTAGCTTGCAATTAGGACACTTTTTCTGTGCTCTGTGGTACATATGCTATAGTGACTGGTCTGCCTTGGGACCTGTTTACAGCTCGCAGTATGTAGTCTACCACTCTGCAGTGTTTGGGAGGCATAGCCCACGGCATAGACAGGGGTGAAAGTAGTTTTGAAGTCAGGCCAGTATCATTAGCACAACCTTCCCCCTCAGATGGCAAAAGCTGATTTGCCAATTATGTGAGACCACTGGTGGCCTGCCATTTCTGGCCATCACTATCACTTTTGATTCATTTTTGATTTTTGTAAACGTTACAAAAACACATCAAATATTTTTAAACTGAAGGAAGGATGTAAAACTTAATAAATTTAAGAAGTCTTTGGACCAGAAGTGACAAAATGGTGAGGCAGTACATGGCAGCTCCCTAGTTGACCATTGGAAAACTGAGGAGAAAATGCCCTCAGACCGCCAAACCTGCCTCCAGTTTACTGACAGTGGTCCACCAATCTCTTGCTATCTGGGTCACTTCATGGTGTTCATTTCTCCTTTTGTGAGAGGGCTGTCAGCTACTCAGTTCACATTACTTTTTAGAGGCACATAATATGTGCCAAACTCCTCAACGCATTCCTCTATTGACTCTTTTATGTGATACGCAGTATTGGACCATGCTGAATTACTTTAGCCCCTGGGTGTGATGGGTCAAGTGGGTTGGAATTTCACCTCAGTGGTAAATTGACAGCCAATATTCTGCTTCCATCCTGTTGTTAGCGTAGCTGTGTTAAGCTAGGAACAGACCTCCCGGTTTTTAAACCCAATATTGATACAATGGAACATCTGGGTCAGCGATAGGTAATCTGAGGTAATCAACAGCAGTCTCTGTGTTCCCACAGTGCGTTTCCATGATGGTGATGGCCCATGTGAAGGTTGGCTGTAACTGGCCAAAGGCAATAATTGGATTATGGTTCAGTTCTGTCTCTCTGCTTTCCCTCAGTGAGACTTCTTTAGGAGACATCCTCCTGAGAGTGTGTAAGAGATTTCATGATTAGCAAATTAATTTTTAATTGTGTTAAAGCAGCTAAGGAATAACACAGGATCGTTTATATTCAGCTGTTACTGAATCTTATAGTTGTTAGCATATGATAAACATAGAAAACACTGATTAGTTAGTGTTAAACACAATGTTTAGTGAACTCAAACTAAAGATGCTGGTGTTAAGCAAATGCTGGCGTTTAATAGAGCCACTAGCGATTATTAAGCTGTAGCCATTAGCAAGTGACATTACACACAGTTATTAGCAGGTGTTAGCCGCAGTCATAGGAGTGCCTTCAGAAAAACGCTAGTATGTTATGAAAACAATCCCATCCTCCAGGTTGCCAGGGAGTCTGAGGTAAACAATACCACTCTCAGGTTGCCATGGAGTCTGGGGTTACTTGAGTGTCCTGCTAATTGACTCCCCAAAAACAGCATTTCACCCGGTAGGTAGGACATAGACACATGTCTGTGTGCACTATAATTGCAGTAGCAGTTCCACTTCGAGATGCAAGTTTGTGACAGTTGCAAGCCTACAAGAACGCACTCCATGAAAACACATTGAGTGAGTGATGCAGGGTGTAAGGTCCAGCCCCCGGGTCAAATCCTGTGTTGTTAGGGAGTCCTGTCCAGCCAGCGTTTAGCCATGTCCTGCTTTAGAACTGGCTGGAATATTGGAGTAGGGCGGTCCCCCGGGCTGCTCGGAGGAATGTGATTGGACAGAGAAGGAGTGGCTGTGCCTTTTTGGGAGGTATATAGATGTGCGGGTGGTGCACATAATCAAATGACAGAATGTCTTTAGCTACGTCATGTTTGAACGCTGTGTTCTGTTTTGTTTTGTTCCTTTTCCGTCTCCTACTGAAGGTGAAAGAGGAACAGAGCCATAGTCTTATTGGGCTTCACTCACCACCAGGACAGGGACAGTTGTGTGTGAGACAGTCAGTGTTGTTCTGCTATGAGTCAACTGTCTTCTTTTCAGATCTTTTTCCTTCTGCGTTTCCTTTTTTTGACAATGGTTGTTCTCAGTTGTAAGAGATTTTTGATTTTGCAGATCTGTGAGTGTATGTTTGTGTGTGTGTGTGTTTGTTTGGTTTTTTTGGATGTTTTTGTATGTCAGGAAACGCCTTTCAAGTCTAAACAGTAATAACAACACTTAAATACCTACGAGTGAGATCACCCATTCCTACAAGAGAATCTTTTGAACAGGCCCACAGCCGAACAAGCTGATATTTTCTGTCTCCTCCAAACCAATCTATTAATAGACCATCCACCCTGAGGCTACCCCAACAGTATCACACTACCTAAGAGAGAGAAGAGTTCCAGCACTTGAGGATGAAAACACTATTTGTCGTAGAGTCATAGAGACCATTTTATTGTCAGCTGACATATTTTTGCAAGTCCAGCTCTTATCTATCGATTTATAACAGAACATATCACGAATCAGAGGAGGTCATATTTGTTCAGTGGTAAACAGTGAACAGTGCCAACCTGGAGTCCATGTTTTTTTGGGTGAAACTTTTGTGTCAGTTGCTTAAAATTGGCATTTGGTAAATGAAAACTGGTGGGAAAGAGTGTATAAATTCAAGTGTAATGGTCTGACAATATCTTGAAAACTTTTGTTTTTGTAAGATAAAAAAGGAATTAAAAAGTGTGGTTTTCTTGCAGCCCTTAGCTGTGGCTTCTGTTGTTGGCCTTGATGTGATTTGACTGTCTGACCTCCATCAATGAGCAGAGACTCTGCTGCCTGCTATGGTGATGTGGATTGATGGTGAGGCATCTGTGGGCTGGGGTGTTTGACATCTTTGGTTGGATTCTTGGCTTTGGAATCTTTCGGTTGATGTGTCTGTGGGCTGAAGAGTCTCTGGGTTGCAGCTGGGGCATCTGTAGACTTTGGCATTGGTGTCTGCTTTCTGCAGCTTTGGCAGGAATCCATGGGCTTTGGCTGAGGTGTCTGAAGGCTTAGGCGTTTCTGGGTTTCAATGTCTGAGGGCTGCAGTGGATTGGGCTGAGGCATCTGTGGGCCTGGGCATCTGTAGGCTGCAGTTAGATTGAGGTGTCTGTGACCCTGGTTGTCTGTGGGCTGAGGCGTCTGTGGGCCACAGTTAGATTGAGGCGTCTGTGGCCCTGGCTGTCTGTGGGCTGAGGTGTGTGTGGGTCTGAGCATCTGTGGGCCAAGGCATCTGTGGGTCTGGAATCTGGTTCTCTGTAATGGGTTATCTCACTGATGCCTCTCTGTCTTCTAAGACCACTTTAACCTCAAGAACTCTTTTCAGACTGTCGTGCTGGATTTTTACACCTTTTTCAACTGTATAACTCTGATCTAAGTGTATTTTTTATGATAAAATTGCATGTGCATGCGAGAAGGCTACAAACTATGAAACAAAGTTTATAATAATTAATGTGTATGTTGTTGTGTTTTTTCACGCCACATAGGCCTAAGAACAGCTAGGTTATGGCCATTGCTAGGCTATGGAGAAGAGAGCCAAATGTGAGAAAACTAACATCTCACAATACAATGATCAAGCTCGGACATGAAGGTTCTTGTGTCTACAGTTCTAGAGGAAAGATTGAGGAGATTAAAATGGTGTCCAGGTATGGCGGTTCCCTCTATTAATGAGATCTCATGTTTTGTTGCTCTGTGGGGGTCTGCATATGTCAGAGCCATGTGCGTGTGTGTGTGTGTGTGTGTGTGTGCGTGCGTGCGTGCGTGCGTGCGTGCATGTGTATGTGTGTGTGTGTATGTGTGTGTGTATGCGTGTGTGTGTCACTGGCAAATGGGAGCAGTAGGTGTTGTACTATATTCTATCTGGGCTGAGGGCTAAGTTTATATGGACACAATGGGATTTTTCTGTACTTAGTTTGTAAACACACCATGTCGTGCACATACACACACAAAAACAGATACTGTCATGCAAAAGCATCAGTCATCATTATGTACACCCATACCAAGCCCATACAGCAATTTTATGGCCAACAGAGTGAAGCACATGTCAAGACAACCCATTGCTGGAAATGAGCAGAACTCTGGGAGCGCTATAGTAACAGGCACTCTACAGTAACCATCAGCAAGTCAGGAACATAAGTGTGTGTGTGTGTGTGTGTGTTTGTGTGTGTGTTTGTATGTGTGTTTGTGGCTTCAGCAGACCAGCAACATGAACAGAGGGAACAGGAAGTTTTTTTTATATATCTTTGTTTGGGAAGAAGTAGTGTCTGGTTGCCATGGCAACATATTTGGCAATGGCTTGCTCTTGCCCTGGGGTAAATTGTGCTTTTTATTCTCTTAACAGTCCTTTATGTTTCAAGTGTTCATTTTATTCATTCCTGTTGTGTCTTCCCCTTGTGAAATGTGCCGAATTGTCACCCTTGCCACATCATTCCCTTCTACTGTACATGTTGTTTGTCGGGTGACACAGTGACCTGAACTTTGACCCCACTGGGGTGTTATGGGTAGACAATTCAGTGTGGTGAAACTCAGGATGGTGACTCAAAAGGAGTCACCATGGGTGCAGAGATAGAGGAAGAGTGTAAGGTGTGTGTGTGTGTGTGTTGAGGGAGGGGATGATTCTAGATGGGATGAGGGTGGGGGGCATCTATATAAGGGAAATCTGAAGCCATAGAGAAAAGTGCAGTCAAATAGTATTTTCTGCAGGAGCCAACCACATAAACCCAAATCTAGACTTAAACCAGACTCACATGAACCAGAATAAACCAGACTCATATAAACCCAAATCCAGACCTAAACTAGACTCACGCAAACCCAAATATAGCGGCCTCACATAAATCCTAATCTGGACCTAAACCAGACTCAGATTAACCCAAATTAAATCAAAAACCAGACATTACCAGACTTGCAGGAACCAAATCTGGACATAAACTCGACCCAGATAATCCCAACTTTAATTAGAAGCAACTTGCATTAACCTAACATTGCTGACATAAATCTAACTTGAACCAGACCTGGATAAACCCAGATCTAAATTTGAAGCAGACTCAGTTAAACACAAATCTGGACGTGAGCCAGGTTCAGATAATTCCAAGTCTGGCTGCAAACTAGACACAGATAAAGTCTATGGAGACCACATTACACCGTGTGCGCCACACATAAAAACATAGAACTCTTCTAGCACTACTTCTAGCCAGCCGGACAGTTGGCATGGTCTAATCTATTAACACGCATTCTAATCTATTAACACGCATTCTAATCTATTAACACACATTCTAATCTATTAACATGCATTCTAATCTGTTAAGACACATTCTAAAGACAAACTCCTTGTAAATGCTACAAACGCACTGATTGCGTGTGAAAGAGGTGTAAGATACCCCGTAAACTTCCCATAAACCCATAAAGATTCAATTAAACCTGACTCACATAAACTTGACTAATAAATCAGACTTAGATAAACCACACTCTTGACAAATCGGACCCACATAATCCTGGTTGATCTGGACATGAACTGAATATGCATAAACACACACAGCACAAAGACCTAGTCTATGGCAGCTACACATGTAGAATACACTTGCCTGGATTATCAGAAACATGAGTTTACTCTAGTGAAATGAATAACAAACTGCAGTCAAACTCAGATCTGCTGCGAAAAATTAGTTGGTAAAACTTTCTATTGAAAAGGCTTACTTTCTTGTCATCACAACTGAAATCAAATTGAATCATAGATTGAATCCTCAGAGTCTACAACCCCTTCAGTTCCATTCAGAGTAATATTAGTTTCTGTGTTCTATTTGAGGACACCAGAGATACTAGATCTACCAAAGACATTTGGTCGTTATTGATAATTATTTGTTTTGTCATTTGCTCTCTCAGCTACAGAGAATGACGGGATGTTTTTTGTTCCACCATACTGACCCCAACAGGTATGAGTGCTGGCATGGTCTTGTTTCGCCATGGGGCTTTGTAGTCATGATTTATTAGGGTAAAGTGTTGATGTGGGTGCATAACCTTTGAAGAAAATTGTCTTAGGATGGATCTTTGGCCTTTGAATTGAAGTGGATGTTCAATTGGTGGAGCAAAAGCCTTTGGGTGGAGGTTTGGCCTTTGAGATGAAGTCTTTGGGTTGGTGTTCTTTGGTCTTATGGTGGATGATATACCTTTGGTCTTAGGGCCTGGGGCTCTCAGAAGCAAGCTCACAACAGAGCCCTAGTCTGTGTCCATGTGCATGCGTGTGTGTGTGTGTGTGTGTGTGTGTGTGTGTGTGTGTGTGTGTGTGTGTGTGTGTGTGCATGGTAAAAGAGACCATGTGCACATAAGAGACGGTAATCTACAGACAAATGTTTAAGACAAAGCAAGCTACAAACAACTGTGTGTGTGTATGTGTGTGTGTGTGTGTGTGTGTGTGTGTGTGTGTGTTTGTGTGTTTGTGTGTTTGTATATGTATACCAGACAGTAAGCTACCAACAAACAAGCTTCACAGCATTTTCCACGCCACACCAGAGAAGCACAATATTTGTTCCTCTGCCACAAACAATCTTGCCAGTCATCCATCTCTGACCTGTTTGAAGCACACCAGTCTAACTGTGCTTTAAAATCAAGAGTTACTAAAACAACAAGAGTGACAGAAGTAGTTAGTTTTCTGTTACATGTCAAAAGGCATCTTTTGTGTATCAAGAGCATCAAAGTTTATGCAAAATTGTTATTTTGACAGCACTGCTTTTAGGGCGTCTTTAACAACTTTACAGCTTTGGAATCACAGTCAGCACGATGTATGCAAACGTAAACGCATGCAGCTATGGAACGACGCAGTGATGGCGACTTACCAATGAAAGCGTTGCAAATAATGCGTGCATTCACACTGCACTGAAAATACATGTTTTCGCTCATAGCAATGTCTGCATACTATGTATTGACTATAAATTCAGCTTTAGGATATGTACACATGCAGCTGGGTATTTTTAAATACATATTTGTGTGTATTAAACGGTTTACTGTAACAGCCAGGCAAAGCTAACAGGATCATGTCAGTCAACCAGATGGCCAATCAGACATCAGTAAGGAAAGGAGGGAACATTATTATGTCACAATAGCAATACTGTGTTTTTCCTCTACAGCAGCTGAAACCAGAGTTTTCCCCAATCTTCACTTTGTTTTGTTATTGTTTTATTAAGTGAGCTAGCATGTGGATGAAAGGCCAAAATGCATAAAAAAGATGTGAGTTTTTGCAGATACTCAGCTACATGTGGACACAGCCTTCACAGCCTTTTTTCCTTAATTTCCTTCTGGATTAATAAAGTATCTATCTGGTGTGAATCACCTATCCAGTCTGTAGTCCTATTATCCAAGGTCACCGAGTGCTGTGTGCATAGGAAAATTAACAAGAACATTTGATACAGCTTAGACCAAGTAGCAAGCTGGCAGCTAGCACTGATGTGGGGCACAGTAACTTATTTTCCCATGCTCCATTCAGTTAATCTTACCTGTCGGTTCGCTATTTGATCCATGTCATAGCAAATTTACTAATTCAGCTGATTTTTCTACAGACAGCACTCGGTGACCTTGACACAATAGGGTTATGGACTGATTCACACCAGATAGATGACTGGATTTCTCCTTTAATGCACCAGGCAGATCACTGGATTTCTCCTTTAATGCACCAGTACAGCTACTGCTGCTACTGCTATTGTGGTTGTTGCTGTGGGATGGTTGCTGCTGGGGTGTCATGGAGTCCCAAGCTGGCTTTGTGCCATTGGAATAGGAGTGTTGTTTAATCAGGAAAAGCGGAGGATGTGGTGGCGTTGCAGACCAGTCAGATATAATATCATGAGCTTCTGTTTACACAGCATGGCTGCAGTGAATGCATGCATACACACACCCTCTATTTCTCTCTCACACACACACACATTCCAGAAACACGCACACACAGACACACTACACCAGTTAACCAACCTCATGTGTGTTAGACTTCCTCTTTGTGTTCACGCTCACAAAGTGATATTATGCAATTTACAGATTAGGGTGGACAATTTGTGTGGTTTTCTATCGACATTGATGTTGGTCTCACTAAGCTTTTTGACAAACATACGCATATTATATACACACAAGGCTGAACAACATGGCAGAGGTTGAGTAAGAATTGGCAGTATCAGAGATACTGTTTTCTGTATTTTTGAATATCCAGGAATCTAAATGTAGGTTTCTGCAATACATATGTCACAGAAATGTTTCTTGTATCGCACCCAACTTGTTTATTTCTACTGTTATATGAAACTAAGAAAAAAAGACCTTGAACTGATAAAGGTCTAAAACTTGTTGACTGTTAACTTCTGACTTTTTGCTGGCTGTACTCGTTTTTATCCCAGGCTGAATGATGTGTAAATATCCGACTGCCATTGTAATTAGTGCAAACAGTGACGATGTGTTCTGGTGTTCGTCGGTGCAAATGTCGTAGTTTCCTGTCTGTGTAAGACCTCCGAGGGCACCGGTGGTCGGTCAGACTCATATTTCTTGACCGTTGAAATATGATGAAGAAAACAAAATAAAAGTCTTTTTTGGGCAGCTGTTTACTACATTGAGTCTGGTGTGATATTTCTGGTAGGGGTCTAGGGTTATGGTGTGGTTTGGTGGGTGATGTTTCTGTGTGTGTGTGTGTGTGTGTGTGTGTGTGTGTGTGTGTGTTTTTGCTGGGGGGGAGTGATGATGGTCGTCAAGTCAGAGTGAGTACCAAATCTTATTTAACTGTCATATTTAAGTGTTTAAACTGTCACTATCTTTCAACTGTCACCATGACTATCCAGATGCCATGAATGACTTTTTCACATGTAGCTGTATATTTGCATTCATGTAGCTGTATATTTGCATGCTACAACCTTCTTTACAACCTCTTCCTTAATTTTCAGCAACCCTTTCCAGGCATGTGAGGTAACTTGAGTTCAAGTAGAAAGATATGTCAAGATGTCCAAACCCATTACCTGCAATATGCTCAAGACCCCACTGTATTACAGAGAATAAAACCCCACTGGATTATGGCCTGACCCAAAGAATAATGGGTGTCCATGGATACAGGACTGCAGAATGTGAATATTATTTGATGTAAATGAATAAAAAAAGTTAATTTTCTTTACAAACCATTCATCACCCGTTGTGAATGATAAAAGAATGATAAAATTTCATTCAACAGAATAGCAAACCTACTAATGTTAACTGAATTGGCCATAAGAAAATTAAATTGAAAGTGAGTTTCTGTGCCCCATTCAACTAGCAATACCTGCAGGTTCACTATTCGGTCTATGTTGTGTGAATTTTTCTGGTTCTTTTTCCTACTAACAGATGCAGTTAGCAGTAGACCTTGAGCAACAGGGATATGGATTAATTCACGCTGGATTTACACTGTAATAAACCCTAATTAATATTGATTAATGTAGCCTATTGAAGTATGATGACAAGTTTTCTGCGAGCATTGCACACACTTCCACCTATTGAATAGCAGCCAATCAGCAAGAATCTCACCCACATACAATCTCATACTTTCACCCTTGTCCTAAGTCTTTACCGCTCCCAGGACCCGCCCCAGGATAAGGCAGGCCATTGCTCCAGGATAGTGTGTGCGTGTGTTAACTGTGTGCTGTGTGTGCGAGTGTGTGTGTTACTGAGGCCCCGTTTACACGTAGCTGGGTATCTATAAAAACAAACATTATTTAATGTGGTTGCACCTATCACATACTATAACATACATTAAAATTACTTCTTTTCAAAACTCTGGCCAAAATGAAGATCTCAGAAAATTCTAGATTCAGACACCGTGCACATGGGGAGAGCAAGTTTTAGCATTATGTTTTCATAAATACCCCACTAAACGTATTCTAAACGTATTCTAAATGTAGCCTAATTCACAGATGGGATCAACGCAGACACCCAGATTTCCTTCTAAGGATCAAAAGTGTATTTACACGTACAGTGTATTCACTGTAAGTAGTGAGAAATCCCCTTTTTTCCCCAAAGCTCAATGCACTCCTGTAAAGGTGGGCTAAATCATACCAAGGGTTTGGAAACACATAACACCTTTTATCAACATCTCCTCGCAATTCACATTCCCTAAAAACACTGCAAATTTTTTTTTTTTTTTTTTTTTTTAACACTGCCATGGTTCTGTAAACAAAATAAACAAAGTCTACCATTCAAACAAAACATCATACTTCTTGGGCATGCTTCTTATGCGTCTAGACAAGACCAGATCATTTTTACCAAGTTTACCACATTTCTCGTTCTGGCAGTCATTCTTCAGTTGTAATTGGAATACCCTGCTGATTGCTGGGACAGGACAGAATAAGATAGATCTGAGTCTCCTTCAAATGGCTGCTACTGTGAACTCAGAGCTACATGAACTCAGAGAATAGAGGCTTCAACTGAGACTCATCAACCTTCTCAACTACAAGAGACCGACCAGACTGTCGACTGACCAGCCTGCTGATGAGAGTGTTATGAATCCCAGCTTCAGGTGTGTCTAAGTCTGTTGAACTTTTGCTCATTGAAGTGTACAGGATACCTGTCTCAGAAGTGTGCTGTTACATGGAACTACAGAACGAGGAGGCAAACAACTCCACTACACAAATGCGGAGTGGAGTTACCTCCACCAAGTTCATTAATTCCTTATATTAGCACAACTTGAAGGCTGTTATCCCACTTATCACCCGGTTGCAACTCAGGCGTGTAAGGAATAGCTGTGTGTTTAAAACAAATAACAACAAATAAACAAAAAGTGTGGGCTCAGTTTTAAAGAAACCTGTTCAGTTTTTGTACTGCTTTCTTTTCTTACCAACAGCAGTGGTTATCGCTAGTAACAGATTGTTGCTCAATTGCCGTTTACTATGGTTGTTATAGTTACAATTCAAAAGGGCCCTGATATGGAATGGTGATTAAACTTTTTCACCAGATCTACTTCGTAGGTGTTACGTTTCATGGTTTTACGGTATTAATGCACATCCTGTCAACCAATCAGAAATTGGGTATCTCTGGGTGATAAACTCAAATAATCACACTAATTATTTCATTCATGGGAATGCAATCAATTAAAGAGAATTAAAGAGTTTTAAAGTTTTTTCAACAAGGGGGTGGTTCCAAGTAGGAGGTTGTAATCAACCTAGGTACGTGAAGCTAGAGGAAGTGGTAAACCTCCTAATAGAGTAGTCTGCTTGCTTTGTTAAGTTAAAAGAATGAGGACTACAGGCTGTCCTGTTCTGTCTTGTTAGGTTTTCCACTGCCTTTGTCTTAATGTGTTTATTACCTTGCCTATCAATATTTCTTCAGAAACAGTTGTCACTGGGTCGTATCCTTTGGCTTGTCAACAATTCCACTTGTATTGGCAAGAATTTACTATAAAACAACCAAGATGACATAAAAAAATCCCACAATCACCATTAGGAGGAGTTATGTGCTTTAAAAATCCCTTGGACTTGCACAGTTGTGCAACTTGTAAAATGAATGGGCTTGTTGTACTTTAAGATGGCATGTAAACATGCCCCTCAAACTCTCTGCTGTAACTCAACTATAAAAAGCCAAATGATGTCACCCATTCAGGCCGGCTTTGCAAACCCAGTCTGTGGCCCTGCCCTTACCCTTTGCTGCTCTGTAGAGGAAGGATCCCCTGTTCCCTCAGTTTGCCAGTTATTATTATTATTATTATTATTATTATTATTATTATTATTATTATTATTATTGTAAGTATACCAGGCCACTGATCAAGATCACCAAACATGTTGTTTCAGTCGTCATGCCAACTGATTCACTTCCCACACAGAATACAATCCAAACAAGACAACATACAGAGGGCCTAAGGGGTCCATACTTTCAATGGTGTGATAGATTAGTCAGAGGAATTTTGAGAAGTGTTCGTAAAAGTTCAAATTTATTTCTATATGTGACAGAATGGGTCATTGATATCAATTTACTGGGCCACAGGACAGCACAGCACACAGTACATAACACAGCAGCCGAGAACCGAACTGTATGAGATCCAGAATGACACTGCACACAAAATTCACTTCAGTGACGTTAACACACTCAAGGGTAAAAGCTACACAACAAAGTCAGGACTAATTAACGTAGTTACACACCCATGTCAAGTGGGCACAGCCCATAGCAGTAATGCACACACAGACAAACAAACAAACAAACCAGTAAAGGGAAGATAAATAAGGAAGGGAAGCATTAAATCTAGCAGTCCTCCTCTCAAACTAGACCAGGAGGGGGCTAGGAGGGCTACTAGAAGACATTCGGAGGACCACTCAGCCACTGACGACAGGAAAGAGAGGGAAAAAACTGGACAAATCTGGTACTGGTTTGCTGAGTTTTCATACCTGTGACTACTGTCATGTTATGAGCATCAGTGAACTCACTTTATCAGACAGAGCACTGGCAGTTGGAACTATATTTGAATATGACTGATGTGTCCTGAGTTGTGCCATTGAGCTGAGCACTGAGAGAGACACTGATCATTACTTTATTTCCATCTGAAATAAACCAGCTGTGAAATAAACCTTAGATCAGAGACACATGTGTGTGTGTATGTAAATGGACTGCTTTTATATAGCGCTTTTCTACTCCTACAAGTACTCAAAGCACTTTACATTGTATGCCTCACATTCACCCATTCACACACATGCACTCATACACCGGTGGCTGCCATGCAAGGTGCCAACCTTCCACCGGGAGCAATTTGGGGTTCAGTATCTTGCTCAAGGACACTTAGATGGGGTCAGCCAGAGGGGGGCACGAACCTACAACCCTTGGGTTGCTGAACGGCACCTCTACCACCTGCGCCACCATCTCCCGATGTGCGTGTCAGTGAGTAGAAGAAGAAGAGAGAGATAGAAAGTGAAGAGGGATGACAGAGTATCTGACCCAAAGTGATTAAATGCAGTTTTAAAAGTGAAAATGCAGATCATTAGCTGTGAAGAGTCACCTGGGGTATATTGTGGATATCCTTACTTCTAGTGATGCTTAGAAACGTCCAATAAGAAATTGCTAAATAGTTAGAACGGACCTAACTCTTATATAACTGAAAACAGATGTTTGAATTTGACCTGAAAATTAGACAGTTGTACACATGTTTACTTTTTTTATGTTTATGTAGTTTTTAAAAGAAGAATGATTAAAATCTGACAGTTATATATGATATATACATTTTGGCAGTTAATACAGTATTTATATAGTATAGTATAGGGCAGGTGGCGTCTCGGTTAAGTATGTCCACATTTACAATTTCCATTTTATCTGTTGCACTTAGCCAAAGCGTCTCACATATCAGGACTGAATGAATGCCACCTTTACACATTAAATACAAAGAAGATGATTGTATGTATGTGTAAGGGCGTAAGACAGACATTGGTGGGTGAAAAGTTAGTCTTGTAACGTTATGATTTAATTATAGGCTGTACTTCAATGTTAGTCAAGTCTGCCTCTTTAATGACTGCAGAAGAACAGCCCTTATGTGTGATAGAGACACACATCTGAACAAGAGAAACAAGTACCGATAAGCAGTAGGGAGACTCGGAACACAACCACACACACATGCACAGACACAACCACACACACACAGACACATACACATATGCATGAGCACACACACACACACACATGCACAGACACAACCACACACACACACAGACACATACACATATGCATGAGCACACACACACACACACATGCACAGACACAACCACACACACACACAGACACATACACATATGCATGAGCACACACACACACACACACATGCACAGACACAACCACACACACACAGACACATACACATATGCATGAGCACACACACACACACACATGCACAAAAACAAACACACACAGTGTAGTTATTTCACTTGGCACTATGCAAAATACAGGAAAAGGGAGGAATAGATTCAACTGAATATCAGTAAACGTTTGGCCATTAAGAGAGTGAAGAAAAGGGAGGCTGAACAGTAATCCAAAGCACACAGCAGCATCCCTCAATAACTACTTCAAGAAATATCAGCTCAAGTGTTTGGAAGCCACAGGCATCCAGGAGTTGAGATTCGCAGTTCCCAGGAATTACCCTGTGCTTGCAAACATTTAAAAAATGTGCAATTTTTGTGCACTTGTTACAAATATCTGACAATATCAGACAAAACAAAAACTTGAGATGGTAGCACTCTCTAGCTCCCTTGGATATCTTCTTAAATTATTGTCAAGAAATAATTTTCTACTACTACACTAGAAACATAACTCCCAAAACTACAGATGACTTCATAGCAAAAATTCCATCTCTCCTTGAGTCTCTGTTGAGCCAATATAGCCCTGTATTAGAAGGCTCCATGCCAAACCCAACCCAAGTTGATCAATTAACTGACAGTGTTGTAAATGTACTATACTCCACATTCAATACAATTGCACCACTCAAAAAGAAAACTAGGAAACAAGAAAAAATTGCCCCATGGTATACCACACAGACTCGCTTACTGAAACAAGCTGCTCGTAGACTTGAAAGGAAATGGTATGCCACTAAACTTGAAGTGTTCCGCCTTGCTTGGAAAGATAGCTTAAAAGAGTACAAGACAGCACTTAACAATGCCAAATCAGCATATTATTCCTCACTTATACACAATAATAAAGATAATCCAAAATTCCTTTTTAACACTATATCCCGTTTAACAAAAAGCAGGATTGAGGTGTCCCATTCCATTCCAATAAGTCTAAGCAGCAAGGACTTCATGGACTATTTTAATGACAAAATTGAATCTATTAGACTTAAAATAAACAACTCCCTTGTAACCTCAAATCCAGTTGGACCACATGTAATGGTTACAGCTAGCTCTAGTCAACCTGTAGCATACTTTGATTCATTCACACCCACCAATATATCAGAAATTACATCTTTGATCTCTTCAGCTAAAGCCTCAACATGCTTATTGGACCCTATCCCAACTCATCTTCTTAAGGCAGCTCTCCCTATATTGGCTGAGACGATTCTTAAAATTATAAATGACTCACTCATAGCTGGGCATGTCCCAAAATCTTTCAAGACATCTGTTATTAAACCATCAATTAAAAAAACAAACCTTGATCCTGATGTTCTTGCTAATTACAAACCCATATCTAACCTCCCATTTGTTTCAAAAATACTTGAGAAAATAGTGTCTAAGCAAATCTGTACCTTCTTAAATGACAATAATATCCAGGAAACCTTTCAGTCAGGCTTTAGAACTAATCATAGCACAGAATCAGCCCTAGTTAAAGTCTTCAATGACCTCCTTATCGCATCTGATAATGGATATATATCAATATTAATCCTACTGGATCTTAGTGCTGCCTTTGACACTATTGACCATGGTATCCTACTACACAGACTTGAACACATGATAGGCATCAAAGACACTGCATTAGCCTGGTTCAAATCATACCTCCCTGGTCGATACCAGTTTGTACACGCTCATAATGAGTCATCAACCCATACTAAAGTAAAGTTTGGTGTACCCCAAGGCTCAGTGCTAGGTCCCCTGCTGTTCTCCCTATACATGTTACCTTTAGGATCTGTTATAAGGAAACATGGTATTACTTTCCACTCCTATGCTGATGATACCCAGCTTTACCTTTCTATGAAGCCTAATGACTATATGCCAATGACTAAACTTGATGCATGTCTCCTAGACATCAAAACCTGGATGACTAATAATTTCCTTTGTTTAAATTCTGATAAAACTGAAGTTATGATGATTGGCCCTAAACAGCTGACCAAAACTCTACCCCATCACCAAAACTTACTCAGTGGCCTGTCACTGTCATGTAATGCAAAAGTTAAAGACCTCGGGTAATTATTGACCAGGACCTCTCTCTAAATAGTCATGTAAAACACATTTCAAAAACATCTTTTTCCACCTACTAAATATTGCCAAGGTTAGAAAGTTCCTATCCTTTGAGGATGCTGAAAAATTAATACACGCATTTATTACTTCCAGGCTCGATTATTGCAATGCTCTGTTCTCTGGGTGTAGCAATACTTGCATCAAAACCTACAACTAATACAAAAATGCTGCGGCCCGAACACTGACCAGGACTAAAAAATATGAACATATCTCTCCTATACTTGCTTCCCTACATTGGCTCCTTATTAAAAGTCGAATTGATTTTAAAATACTCCTCCTAACCTACAGAGCCCTCAAGGGTGATGCACCAACATATATTAAAGACTTACTTGTCCCTTACCACCCTCCTAGAACCCTAAGATCCCAAAATGCTGGTCTCCTTGTAATCCCAAGAATATCAAAATCTACGATAGGAGGAAGAGCCTTCTGTTACCGTGCACCCCTCCTGTGGAATAGTCTCCCCCCCCACATTCGACAAGCGGACACTCTCAATACCTTTAAGTCTAGATTTAAAACCTTCCTCTTTACTGTTTCCCATAGTTAGGGATGGTGCATGGCAAATCATCACTTCTCATGGGTCTTTTGGAAGGACTGCCTCTGCTATTGCCCCCACTTATGGGCATGGCGGCCACTGACCATCCCAGTGGTGCTGGGTTGCCATGCATCATACCTTAGTTATGCTGCTATAGCCTAGTGCCGCCACACAACCTTCATGTGTCATGCCGTACAACTCTCTCTCTCTCTCTTTCAGCTCTCTCTCTATTTATATATGTGTGTGTGTGTATGTGTGTGTATTTATGTGTATATGTATGTATATATATATATATATATATATATATATATATATATATATATATATATATATATATATATATATATATATATTTATGTATATATATGTGTGTGTGTGTGTATGTGTGTATGTGTATGTATGTGTATATATATGTATATATATGTGTATATGTATGTATGTATGCATATGTATACATATGTATATGTGTGTGTGTGTGTATTTGTATATATGTATATTTATGCGCATATAGGTATGCCCAAATTACTGCTTTCTGCTTTTTGCTTCTGATGTGCTAGCCTGGCCTAATTCACTATTTTCCTCTGTCCACAATTATCTTTGCTGAGTGTCATCCCTGCCTCATTCCGGCGGACTCCTCTCACCCTCCCCTCCTGAGTGGACTACAACCAACACTACGGGAGGCACATCTCACGACCGACTCCCCATCACAGAGGACCTTCCTGGACGCCGACGCTGGGCCCGACTCCCCTTCCAGAGGCTTTGTGATTGACCCCCCCTCACAATGGCGCTGTCAAATGGACCCTTACTGTTACCCCCATGACCCATCTCATTCCTTTGAGTTTGTCACTATGCCTGGCCGCTGCTACATTGTCCAGCCATAATTCCTGATAACCACCTATAGACTGACTACCATGTATTGTAAGAGTGGGATAATACTCTATTATGAACTATTATGAACCTTAGCTAAAACCATAGGCAGCTTATAGTCTGTCATGATTACTACTGATTGTAATTTTTCTGCATGACCCCTGGCAGTTGGGTTAGCCCCTTGAGTCGTGGATCTGCCCAAGGTTTCTTCCTAGATTAACTGAACATAAGGGAGTTTTTCCTTGCCCCTGTTGCTCTTGGGTGCTCCTTCTGTGAAGCGCCACGAGACAATACTATTGTAAAAGGCGCTGTATAAATAAAACTGAATTGAATTGAATTGAATTTTCTCTAAGTAGGCTTATGCCAGAATTAGGTTTAATTATTGCCCTCTTTAAGCTGTTAGAAATGTTGAAAATGAAATGAAACCTTAACTTCACTTTTAACTATGCCCCGCATGTAAAAATGAGAATTCAGTCTGACCAATGTTCAAACTCAGTGCTTGGGTAGCAGCTGACTACAACAGATGGGCACCATTGGGGCAAACCAGAGCAGGCCTGCAGCAAACTCCTGTTGGATGAAGGTACCCTGAAGTCTTCACTGCCGTGCACACATAGTGGGTGTCAGTGGAGCTTGTTGAAACAGAGCCAAGGATGACCGAATGAAATAATAGGCTCCTATTTTTGTTGCAGATGGTGCCACACTATCAATGTAAAATGCCCTTTAAGTCTCAGTGTCCATTCACTTAAACACATTCACTACTGAACACTTCCACTTCTACCTACTAAATTGAAGAGGTGTAACGGTATGTTTATCTGATTTTACACTGCTGTCTAATTTGCTACCGCTTGGGTGCGTCTAGAGTTCTAGGCTATTACCACCTCACTTTGACCCACGAAAATGTGCTTAGTTTCCAAGGGCATCAAAGGGTTTTGGAATGTGGGCGGAGCATATGTCCTGAAAGCAAGAGACTGACAGTCCACTGTTGTTATCTGGGCAACACCATATATGGTGAAATAGCGATAGTCTCGATAGCCACTGATGGACCACCAGCCTTTTGCTATGTGGGCCGGTGAGAGGTCAAGAGAGTCCTCCCCCAGAATTTTTTTTTAAAAGTAAATGCCATTTCCTGCATTCAATTGTAGTAAGTAATTCTACGTAATTGACAATTGTGAGTATAAAAGTGCCACCCAAATGCATACATGTAAATGTAAAATTTTGGAGTCGTCATTTAACTAGGGCATTCTGTATAAGGACCAGAATGCTTTTTAACCAACTGCTATGACTGAAATAGCATGAATTTGACACCAACAATGATATTAGGGGTTAATTTTACTTTCAGTTTATTTTCTGATTTAGTTTTAGAAAAGGTAACAGAAATATAGCTGTTCATAACTTCACACAATGGACAGGTGCAATTCTGTGACTTCAGGAGGTGCATTTTACTTTTTTCCCCTTTAGATTTAGCAGTGCTCATAAGAAACATGTTATTGCATCATGACTTTAAGACAGTAGGCCTATTGGCTTTCGAGAAGTTTATACAACTGACTAAAACAAAATAAATTCACATTATACACAAAATACAATCACCTCACTCCACAATCCCTACATCCTGACCCTGCCTCTGACTGAATGCCACTGAATGAATGAATGAATGAATGAATGAATGAATGAATGAAAAAGAACTGCATATCACATTGTGGGCTTAACCCATTTCAGGGAAGTTGATATCATACAGTGTCATTTGGCTAGTCCTACTGCAATGGGACATGATGCAATTTCAAGTTTATAATTGTGTATCTTCAATTTGATGTTACAGTTTCATCAACAAATTAACTATACTTGAAATCAGTTACATATTTCCCTTTCTTTAGACAGTTGTTGGAGGTGTTAGCTTATTTGTCAGATGACTGGGACCAGTCAGTGTGCGTCATGTCAGTCCTCAACAGCACACAAAAGTTAAGGGAGTCTCAATCCTCTTATAGTGCAGCAACAGCTGTCATGCGATTGCTGTACTTAGTTTATCTCACCCTGTCTGCGAAAACATTTACAGTAAGTGAGCTAACAGTCTCACACATGACATGCTCTGTCTGTGTATTGTTTTGCCTGCAGCTGAAGTGGACTTTCACGGTATGGGTATTCTTTTCTGGATCAAGTGGAATGGATTCTTTAGTGAATCAGTAGATAGAGCGCTGGATGGATTCATTTTAGATGGGAGGCTATATGTGTGTGTGTGTGTGTGTTTGTTGGGGGGGGTCCAAACAAATCATTTTGAGATGTGAGGGGGACACATCTGAATGGCGGCGACGCCCATGTTGTCCAGCTTTTTGCCTATTTGGAGGTGATTACCCTAGTAAAGGCTCAAATTCAGGCATGTGTATGTTACTTACTCTGAATGGCTTTCTAAAGTAATGGCGTACTTTGAATAATTTGAATTTGTGTTTTTTTCACTGAGAGTAGCATTAAAAAATTTGTTGTGTTTATTCAATGCACTGTATTTAAAACAATGACAAAGCTTCTGTTCTGATGCTATTCTACAGTAGTGCATCTCAAAATGCATGAGGGTACAGCATTATGGACTCTGAGAGACTGGCCCCATATTCAAATACTGTTTCAACAAGAATGATAAGATAAGGAATTTTAATACCATTGTTTGCGGGCGTTTGGCAAATTTGGCGTATCGTTTAACAATGTGAAATGTCATCATCAGGCCACACTTATTTGCACACTGTAACTGAGCCCTGTTCTGTTTGATAAGATTTTCTGCTTCAACTCATCATTAACATACACACACACATAGGACTGCGCTTGTCAGAACACAGGCGCATTAGGACTGTGCTTGTCAGAAGCACAAGGAAAGGCATTTTTTCACTGTTTATTTTTAGGCATGTACATGAGGTACGCCAGCCCTTTGAGGACAAGCACAATGCTAATGTGACCCATGAATTTGTTGCCCCTGCATTAAAGCATTCCCAGTGCCCCAGTGCAGTGACACTGAGTAATCAAAGTTCATTGTGATCTGGATATTAAGCAATGATTATGACTTCTGCCATAATGGAGCCTCCAATCAGGCCATTAACATAAAATAATGAAAACATGTTTTACAATTCGTACAGTTTATTTACCAATCAGTCAAGCAGCAAAATGTCACAGAAAGTGTGTGAAACCATCAATCATTTCTAACCAGTCTCTGTTTTACAATTTCATAACACACTTTATGTAACATTGTTGTGTGCCTTTTGAAAATACATGAACTTGTGTGCCTTTTGAAAATACATTCAATATTATGGGCTACACCAGGTCCAAATTAGCACATTAGTTTAATTGCTGTGATTAAGTGCTGAATAAAGGTTTTCATCACAAGTGTTTTGTGCTGTTTTTGCATTTTGTATGTAGTTTTGTAATGTGTTCTTGACTTGTTCTTTATGGGCCAAATGTATGTAAGTAAGACAGGACAATGACTCTCCCTCTCTCTCTCTCTCTCTCTCTCTCTCTCTCCCCACCCCCTCTGTGTCTGTGTGTGTGTGCGTGTTTGTGCACAGGACAAAGAGAGAGTTCAGCTCAGTGCTCAGAAGCTTTAACTGGGATGAAAAAAACCTTCATCTATTCTCCAATAAGACAGGTCAGCTTTAGACAACATATATGATGTGGGACTGGATGTTGCATTTGTATATGTGTGTGTGTGTCATAATTGCCTAACTTGCTCCTGTAGGATGGTGTGTTTGTGTGTGTGTGTGTGTGTGTGAGAGAGAGAGAGTGGTGGTTATTTTTTTGGGCATGTGTGTGTGCATGTGTGTGTGTGTGTGTGTGTATGTGTGTACGTTCCTTATTAGAGATCAAATGAACCCTCATTTCATCTTAAAAGGAGACACTCACCAAAAAGACCTCCTTTACCCGAGCAGGTGTGGCAGAGAGCCCAGGAACCAATGAGAATCATCTTTTATCTGAGGAGGTGTTGCCAGTGAGCTGATGAACCAATGAGAATCATACTTCACCTGAGCAGGTGTGGCCAGGTGTGTGTCTCCTATAAAAATGTCTGCTTCTGTCATCAAACAGTCATCAAGACTCTCCACTGACTCACAAGCCTGCCAACCAGCCACACATCACACACAGATCTTCTGCTGAGTGTCCAGTTCAACTCTCTGGATTCAGGTCTGTCTTTGAGTGTGTTGGACCATTGCTAAACTACATTTTATGAAAATGTTATTCATTATATTTCTGAACCTCATGTCCACAGGGAGTGCAGAACAAGCTTAAGCTATGGTCACAAGGTGTTTGAGGTGTATCACCAAAACCTTGGTCTCAGCATTGGTTTTTACTGTGAAATCATTAGTGTGTCATTTTCAAAAAACTAATATTGTAAACTTTTAACCAGCTACTTATGAAAATATTTATATATATTGTTCACACAATGCTCATAAAGAGCCACAAACTATAATTAAATAATAGACCACAAACAAATAGACCACAGACCATTTCTAAGACCGTAGAAGGACCATCTCGTCACAATGCTAAAAATTAAGCATGAATTTTAGCAAGAAGTTTTCAAAAGAAAACACGAGAGGTCCTGGTGATTGGGACGCAGTAGGCATACCAATCACTTCATGTGCTTGTTTCATGCAGCAAGATTTACTTAGGCTATAGTGCAGGGGTGTCAAAGATGCGGCCCACGGGCCACATCCAGCCCGCCTAGCTTTTTCATCCGGCCCGCAGCCCATTTTTAATAAAATATAACTTTATTATTTTTTTTATAATATTGTGACGCACTGCTGCGTGGCGCGGCACCTCCGTGCGCGCTGGTTAGCTTAACACCGCATGTGTAGCGTGCGCTAATGAAGGCTTGGTTCTTTGACAGGCGCATAGCCACATAAGGGCCAACATGGGCCAGTGCCACTATGATTGACAGCTGGCCCACCCTATCAGAAGTGCCCGGCATTAACTTGAAATTAATAATAATATCATACGAAGTGTTGTTTCAATGATGTATGATTATGTTGCAAATATTTACAGAAATGCTATTTTTGTTCATATTTAATAGATATATTTTTTAATTTTCTGCGCTTCATTTTGATTGGGTAAAGCTATGCGGGTGGCAGCACGTCCGTTGCTATATCAACAGTTGCTGGAAGCTCAATCAATACTATGCTGTTTGAGAGCAGGTAGCAGACTTTTTTTCAATCTTGACACTCTCGTTGGAAAAATGTCGCTGTCGAAAAAGAGAAAGGTGGACATTGACTGTCGGATCTTCCAGGAAAAATGGACTAATTTGTATTTTTGAATGGGATGAATGGGAAATGGGATGTGTTTGGTTCTATTGCACTTGTTTTTAGCATATTTTTTATCTATATATATATATATATATATATATTTTTTTTTTTTTAATTTATGCAGTAATTTTTGTGCTCCGGCCCCCTTGAGCTCATATGTAGTTGTATGCGGCCCCTGGACCAAAATGAGTTTGACACCCCTGCTATAGTGGATTATCACAGACATTAATAATGAATTAATATTAATTCATTATTATTATTAATGGTGAAAAGTATACAGACACAGAACTTGAGAGTTTAATTTTAAATCAATACAACAAAATTAACTAATTAATATGAATTAATTATTATTAATATACCTAATTATCAGTCAACAACATCCAACAACATCCAATTGTATGCTAAAGTGAGGACTGAAGCAAATGAATAAACGGGGGTCAGGGGTTTTTCCCAAACCCCATACAATTTAGAAAAATCCAGCTTTCTGTAATCAGTGCGATCACACTCCTCATCATCCGTATGAAGGACCAGGAGTGTCACAAAAAGAAATACAAGATTTCATTGTTATATAGATGTAAACTAATAAAAAGTGTTATAAATATTATATTATTAAATTATTATATAAAGATTTTTTTAAAAATAATTTTATTTGTTGATTTGGTGTTGAAATCACAGCAAATGTTTGTATTATCCCCAACTTTGGGATTACAGTCGAAGTTCGTCAAGCTGCGGCAAGTTAATTTATTTATACAGACCAAGATAGTTTCAAGAGAGTTTGATTATTAGGGTCATGGCCAGGGGTCAATAGTTTCATATTCTTGCCGGTCACAATCAGTTGGTGGTGTAAGGTGGAAGTGTGTGTGCATGTGCATAGTGCACAGAACAAAATGATAGTTCAAAAAGTAAAAAAAAATTCAAAATTCATTATACATTAATTTATACCAGCAGCTGTAAAGGACTCAGGACTCATCAAGGCCTGTTATCTGAACTATTCTCTACATGCTTTCTTTGAACCCCCATTGCCTTTCAATACTCCAGGATATATTGATCATGATCATGTTACTGTTTCAAATAAGCCAACGAGTTGGTAACAGATTGACCCTAATTTTTGTTTTTGTTTTCGTTTTTGTCCTCTGAAAAAAGGGAGGAATTTCATAATCACGGACAAGACAAAAATAGAGACAAGAAAAAAAAATATAGATGTCAGCAAAACAGCAGCAACGCCTCATGCCATCTCACAAACAAATGACGTAGGTCCAGGGCAGGTAAAAAAAAAAAAACCTAGCCAAAGTTATGATGTCAGGTATGTCATAAGCATGTTATCTACTGTCAACACAAACAGCGAAGATGTGTTTAATTTTCAGTTATTAAAACACAGTGAAAGACACATTACCAAAGGTGTATGACCACACATGTACACTACGCACTGTGCCAGGGCTACATTGTTAAAAATATGTGTTTACATATTTATATATGCCTACATGCCGGGCCAAATTTAACTTCTTTAAATGTTGTCCATCAATTTCAACAAAGTAACTGTATGCTGATTATCATTCATCAACTTTTTTTTATCTAAATAGGTCATGTCGGTGTGTGTGTGTGTGTGTGTGTGTGTGTGTGTGTGTGTGTGTGTGTGTGTTAGTTATACAGTGAATGTATGTTGCATTTTATGTTGAATCATTCATGTTATGTTGAATCAAGTGTGTTTGTCATGCTGTGTGTTTGTTGTGTTATTTGTTGTCAGTCATGGCATCTTCTGGCCTGCTGCTCCTGCTGATGGTATCATCCTCCCTCCTGGTTTCCATGGTGATCACCAAACCTGGGCAAAAGCCACCCCCAGCAGGGGAGGCAACTCCACCTGAGTTCAGCAAAGCAAAAGCAGTGATGAGGCTTTTTCTCAGCTTTCTACCCTCACTTATCAAAACTGGTACTGGTATTGCAATTGCTGCTGTAGGTGGTACTACATCTAATCCTGAACAGCTAGTCCAGGGAACGTCAGCAGCTATTGAGGGTATATTAGATATTGGATCTTTGCTGGTATCGGATCATTTTCCGAAAGAAAACAAAGATATAACAAAGGTAACAGAAGCACTTGATCGTATGCATGATTTACTCACAAATTGGAAGAAGGAGTATAGCTGGATTCATAGTGATTTTGCCAATCTACAGGACAGTATCTATAATGCATGGTCAAAGTACAGAGTACTGATACCATCTCTTGAGGAGGCAGAGTCTAAAAGAGATGAAAATTTAAAGAAAAAGCTAATAAAAGACTTTCTAAAAGATTACAGAAAAGACGATGTGATGAGGCTTTGCAACATGCTCCAAGATAAAGGAGTAACCTTCAAGAACCAATTTTCCCAATTACTGAGTGAACACGAACACTGTCATGAAAACAAGATCCGAAAATATACTGAATTCATATTGTCCCTTATATTCGTGGGCAATATAATGAATCTCTTCTGCTCTGTGCATGGTGAAAAGTATACAGACACAGAACTTGAGAGTTTAATTTTAAATCAATACAATGCAGCAGTGTTTATGTCTGACATCCAGAAGAGGTGTGTTAATGACAGCATGGTGTATGTTAAAAAGGATATATTGGCAGTAATGAGCCAACACAAGGACGATGACCGTGAAGTCCTTGCCAAAGAGGTCTGGTCATTTTTAAATGAGTTCTATGACAGATATGACTGGATAGTGGTAGCATATAGAGAAGAAAAGTCAAACCATTATATATTAGAATTCCTGAATAGCCACATCACGACAAAGTTCACTCACGTGCAGAAAAATAACATCATGGTAAGAGTAGCCAGACAGGTGAAAGGCTCTCAGACTAATGCAAAGCAAATTCAAGACGTCATTAAGAGCTGTATTTCTTCCTCTGTTCCGTGCAATAAGGTTGGAAGCACACTCAGTAAATGCACCAAAACTGTAGACCTCGGAGGGGGTCCATGGAAAACAGTCCCAGTGGATAAGACCTTTACAGCCGTACATGCCTACATGCATGACTCTCATCACAGCCATGGTGCAAAGGACGTCAATGCCTCTCCAGAAGAAAATTCAGCCAGTGTTCCTAATATTTACTCTGGGGAGTGCGGTGTATTATTTGAAAAAACAAAAAAGATTACACCATTCAAAGGTCATTTTGTTGTGCTGATTAAAAGTGAGGATGAAATTATGGCACGAGATCCTTGCACCAAGCTAGACTGTGGTGGAGAAGAAAGAGGCTCCTGTGTCCGTATGGAGGACATCTTTTTGGCCATGTGCAACTGTAAATATCCATATTTTGGTGAGACCTGTAAGTTTAACATAGACAAAATCAAGAATGAGTTGAAGGAGAGGAAGGAGCTTTTGAATTAAGACTTGTAACACACTTTAGTAATGGTGTGGTCATGAGCCTTATGTCAGACAGTGTGTTTGTGCTTTTTCCCCTAGCCCTAATAGTAACTTTTTCACTAAGACCACACACACACACACACACACACACACACACACACCAACAACAACAACAAACTTAGCTGGATATCATCTAGTCCTCAACCTAGTGTCAAGAGTTCCAGTGCATTCCATGAACATTTCTGTTGCCTTAAATATTTCTGAGTGCAGTAACTGATGTTGCATCAGCTTCTGAATGCCAGTAAAGACCACTTTCTAAATTCATTGATT
>JAIFZK010000211.1:1482500-1542500 GCA_027481765.1 Tenualosa thibaudeaui
CTTGTTAGGATTCAACACACAACAAGCCAAACACACACACTTGTTAGGATTCAACACACAATATGACACACACTTGTTAGGATTCAACACACAACAAGCCAAACACACACACTTGTTATGATTCAACATGATATGTAGTTGATATGACTCAACTACATGTACCGCTTAGCGGTACATAACATGACCACCGCACATTGCTGCATGCTCAGAAAATGAATGTCCATTTATACTCTTGACACATCTTTTGAACCGCAAGTCTTGCAAGTTTGTCCTTATGTACCCCCGGAAAACAAAATAGCTTAAATAGCATGAGACTAGCTGGGCTTCATGCCCACCAAATTTCATTGTCTCATATGTCGGTGTCCCCAAAAAGTGTAGATGGATGGAAACTAAAAAAAACAGCCAATCTGACAAATTTTCATTTCTCAGTAGGTAGCACAACATTACACAAGGGTGGTTGAGGGCTCATTGGATACGTCTCCTTAAGACACATGTACTAGTAAAATTTTGTTGGCCAAAGCATTACAGGGGCCAAAATAGCTTAGGACATATGAACCCACAGGAGTGCTATGCCCAGCGAGTTTGAAATGACCCAGTGTTTCAGTGTCCCAAGAACCTCTGATGGTAAATGCTATTAGATGGTTCTACACCACACGTGTGAGCTTAAGGGCTTGATGGATGCAGCTCACTGAGATCAATCTTCCATTACAGTATTGTTTGGTTGTGGAGTTATTCTGGAGTTATTCTCCAAAAACTGTGACTACCCCCCCCCCCCCACGATCAAAATTGACCATGTGTCTGTTCTACATGCCCAGTGAGTTTCATGTTGTGTATTGTTTCGGTGTCCCAAGAACAAATTCTGAAATCTGTGCTGATTTCTTTTCTCACCCAAAAGGTGGCGCTACACCACACATTAGGTTGGGGGGTTGTCATATGGAGCTTTTTGACTCCTGTCATGAACACATTAGTGCTTGTTTGATGTGGCTCCTTGACACCTCCTTGAAGTATCACTCAAATTTCATTGGTTTAGGTGTTACGCCACGAAAACTGTGCCAACCAACCTGTGCGGTGAGGGGGGGCTATGGGCATACTGGGACCAGGAAGTGTTTCAGTGAACCAGGAATCGCTGACGTAAAGTTCAATTAATAATTTAGCATTTTTGGCTTGTGAGTAGGTGGCAATACACTACACTACAGACTGCTTTTATAAAGCGTTTTTCTACTCCTATGAGTGTTCAAATCACTTTACAGTGGATGCCTCACAATCACCCATTCACACACCAGCAGCGGAGGCTGCAACGCAAGGTGCCAACCTGCCCAGCAATTTGGGCTTCAGTATCAAGGACACTTCGATGGGGTCAGGGGTCAACCCTCCGGTTGCTGAACGGCACCTCTACCACCTGCGCCACCATCGCTCCATGTGTGTACAAGAGCTCATTTCAAACAATACACTTAACATATCATGTCTTCATGACAAACTAAGACTGAGTCTTGACCAAGACCACATTACAGTAAGGACCTCTTTCTAGCAGGCTTCCTCTAATACTAAAATACGTGTTCATTTTACTAGATAAAACACACTGCCCAGGTACGTCATGTCATAAGGACATATACATTGACCCTTGGACAGACAGTGTCAAAGTCACACTGGATTGAACATGCAACCAACCGTAAGACCAAATACACCAGATCTAATTCTACCAGATAACCAGATATTAGAATTGAACAGCTGAGTTGAAGCTGAGTAGCTCAGTCATCCCCACAAAACAATGCACCATATTTTTGTGTTGTGGTTCTGTTTGAGAGGAAGCCTACACGCACATCCCTCCCAGTTTATGGAGCCAAGACCATGTAAAAAGAGAGAGTTGTCAGAGAATGGGAATAGCCAATTATGAATATACATTTTCCTGAAAGTGTTTCATGTTTACTGTCTCTTGACATTGTTTACGCCATCCAAACGAGTACCACAGTGTGTTGAAAATCTGTGAAAAGGGGGGTTCCTAAATGGTCTAACTTTACAATAACCTATAATTTTTACTGTGACTACTAGGACAGCTTTCCCCGCCCTCTATCCCTCTATCCCTTACACCAGGGATTGAACTGACCATCCATATACAAATCTACAACCCCATAAATGTTGAAATGGTGTTTGAATAAGATGGGAGGCATCCTCCTATTTGATGTGCCTTGACTTCCAGATTAGTGTTTAACTACACCACAGTGTCATGCTTTGTCACTGTTACCTTTTTACACCTCATTCACATAGAAAGGAGTTCTATTTTTCCACACATGCCGCACGCAATATGATGCAATCTTCATAGACTTTAAACAAGAGGTAGGGCAGGAGACAATTTCTGGTTACATGTTTCCGGTGTGAATACGCACCGTGAACACACATGAATGATTATGTAGGTGGACACTGATTGCTGTGTGAATGAAGGTTCAGACCTAGAGTCATTCTTTTTATTTCCACCAGAAGAAAAAAAACAATCATCCCCAGATTTGCTCAGGTGTAAACATGAACAAATTAAAACAAACAACCTTAGACTCTATGGCGATTCTAGAGTCTGTTGGGGCCTTAAGCAGAAATTCACTGGGGGCCCTTCTTACCTGTGCTGGTCACCATTTTGTTTTAAATAATCTGACATCACCAGAAATATCCCAAAATATGTATTTTTTAAAGCTGTCTAGGAGTTCAAATGTACTTCAAGCATTTACTAAACATTGAAGCCACATTCACTGTATTTTCTTATGTGTATAGGGCCTGTTTATTGATTGGCCTTCTATTTACATTTGGGTCAATTCAACCCAATTCAATGTCCACAAACCTGGGACTCAAACAATACTGAAAAACATACCAGGCATACCCATGTTATCCAGGAGACACCCAGGATAGTTATTATGGGTGGAACTAGTGAAGCAGACACATATAGGTGTTTTTTCAGTGATTTTAGTGTATTACCTTTCATCTCTGCGCACATGGGCACAGAAGCAGTCATTTAAAAAGGAGGTTCACACCTGGCCACACCTCCTCCTGATGATTCTGATTGGTTCATGATTCTGACTCGCAACACCCACTCAAGTGCAGGATGATTCTCATGGGCAGGTTTTATCGATGAGAAGAAGACAGAAAAGAAAGATTGGGAGGTCTGCAGGAGCGGTTCTAGACCAAATTCACCAGGGGGTCCAAGGGGAACCATATAGTACTTGAGCCAGAGGATGTAATACTGTTTTACTGCCGCAAACTGTAACCAAGAGAGATATTCTCCCCCTAAAACTCCCCCTTTGGAAAAGGCTGTTTAACTTTTCCCATAAACCGTACAGGTGGAAATGTATCAGCTTTCCTTTTGGTCCAGTGTAGGATTAGATATAAAACAGGCATAAACTAAATCCTTAATAAATACTTACTAACCTATAGCCACTTTCTGAGTGTGGACACAGCTTTCATGGAATAACTTGATAACCGTAGCACCCCAACAAACAACATTTTAGTGGAAGATAGGTCTCAATGAGCTGCATCCAACAAGCCCTCAACCTCACATTTGTGGCATAGCGCCACCTAGCTGGACATCACATGACCTTAAAAAAGCACATTATTAGCCATCACTTAGCTCTTTTATAATGCAAAATAAAGGTTCTCTCTGTACAATTGAGGACATACTATTTCCTCACGTTAACATATTGCACTTCCTTACATGTTAACACCCCACTTGCACTCACATTGTTAACTTCATAACTCAAAACATTGTTTCACCACCGTGTGCTATATGTAACTTGTGCAATCACTCTCCAAACATAAACCTTCCAAATTTCAGTTGACCTCACAAAATGGTATTTTATGTCTGCATGCTTACATCTCTGTCTGCTAACAGGATTCTTTGCTAGTGCAATTGTACCTTGATTATCCTCATATACAGCTTGTATGCTAATTTCTTTTTGGTTTTGACCTTGTGATGGCGGTGTATGCTAATAGTGTACTTGGATGAAGGAACAAATTGTCCAAAAATAGGGTAAAATGGCTATATATTAAATTATTTGAAATTTTAAAACTGTGTTGTGAGAGGGAGATAAATCATGCATGCCGAAGAGTCACCTTTGTCGCTGGAAACTTCACAAGTTGAGGGTCAATTGAGCTTTTAGGTTTTAGGCCTATGCTAAGGGGCCATCAGAAATCTGTGAGTTTTGTGAGTTTTATCACATCAGATTTGATTTCTGTCAGTCATTTTCATTTTTATCTATTCATCCTCTGCTCCAGGTTCAGGTCATTGGATATAGTTTATGGCTAACTGATGGCTAAGGAAAGCATTAATAACCAATTAGCAATAGGCTATCTTTATTAATTGGCTGCAGCGCGGTGGGGTGGGGCGTTGGGTGGTAAATTCCGTAACCATAGCGCACTTGTTATGCCTCCGGATCTATGTCTGTTTGTTGCCAGGGTGGAACACATAATGCATATGTGCATTGTTATTCTGTAGCAATAAGACACTAAACTAATGCGTTTTAAGCATCTGTTAATCTAAGTGCTGCCGAAATATGTTTTGGTAAGATTTCTTAGTTCTTATTAGTTGTGGTGTATTGCTGTAATCTTTGTTCAGTGAATGTGTACAAGCTTTAGTTTGTGAGTTATCATTCAGAAAATCACACATGAAATGGAGACATTTGTATCTGTGGTTGCCTAGAAACAATAAGAAAAAAGGATAAGTTAAAGGGTGAAATATAGATATGAATATTATATGGTAGAGAAGAAGGAAGTCATAGTGGAGACCAGGGTTCAATACCCTTAAAATGATTCTTTTTAAGAAATTAAAGCATGTGGCAATTACATTTTGGCCTTTATTTACATAACATTGCGCCAACTGCTGATTTTCACATTCTCTCCACTTTTACTGGCACTCTCTCAACCAGGGCTTATACTGCCATCTACTGGTTCACAAATGTAACAATAAGAGACCACATGAGAACAAGAAAACCCTGAACACACGTGTGTGTTTACTGGTAACTGGAAATCAATCAAATTGCATGCAGTCAAATTGGAGCAAAGACACAACTGAACAACACAACAGAAATAAATAATCATTTATGTAATCTTCCCTTATTGCCGAATGTATGGAGAACAAACAGAGCTGGTGTTGTAAAGTCAGTTAGGTCTATACCACTGGTGCATTAAATTTACATTTTGGCTGGGTGGGATTCTCCCTTGATAGCCAATGGGACTCTTCTCCCCGGCCCTTCATTAAAATTTTGCATTCACCCTGTTCCATTCTGGCTTGGAATAATTTGATATTGACCATTTCGTGCACTACCTGACTAGTGATTTGCTTTACTGTCTAACAGGCAAACTAGTGACACTTCTGTTGATTACGTCGACGCGTCGACTTCAAAATATCGTCGACGTCATATTTTGTAGTCGACGCACACGTGGGTCACCCAAAACAAACTTCGTTATTTGAACGATGGAGACCGAAACAGCGACCTCATCACGGCATACACAACAAAGGCTTTCAAAAGCCCCCCTAAAAACAGCTCGCCCAAAATCTTCAAGGGTATGGGAGTACTTTAAATTTAGGAGGGAATTGTCATTTGCAGTCTTTGCAACTGGCATACCACACCAGCACAACAGCCATGCTGGAACACTTGAAGCGGAGGCACACCCTTGTCTCGTGTAGCGGGGACAATAATAAGTATTAACTTTGGCTAAATTAATTTAACGTTTGTGTAGTGTGTTGTGCAGTTTGACCTCAGTGCACTTCGGTAGTGTTAGTTATCTTAACTGTCCGTGCAGTTTGGTCGTGCTTGTTTGGTTAGTAGTTAATGTGAGCTAGCTATTAGCGGTTAGGCATCTGTGTTAGTTACGTTTGTTAGCATTTAATGTTGGGCAGAGTGTGTATCAGTGTGTGACGTGTGCACATCTGTAGAGTGAGTTGACTGACTGATGAATGTGATTGTTGGAATATTTAGTATTATATGGATGAATCAGTGAGCCATGGTAATTCAGAGAGAAGTTATTTTGATCTGAGCTTTATTTTTGCTTACCCAGCATGAACAAACTGCACAAAGAGCTAAATTATTTTTTTCTGATTTGGATTTGAGATGCATTATGGTGTTTATTAATCGAACAACATAAAAATAATTGTACTAATCGTCCAATTAGTCGTTAGATTAGCCGATTAATCGTTTTAAAAATAATCGTTTACCCCCAGCCCTACAAAACACCCTCACTAGTAAACTAGGGGAAATGTTGGTCTTTCCTTGTTAACAAGTAACCACTTTGCATCTCACTAGTTCACTGGTGGGATTGAAATTATACTATACTATATTACACTATACTATATTATACTATACTACATCATACTATAGCATACTATACTACATCATACTATAGCATACTATACTACATCATACTATACTATATTATACTATACTAATGATATGCCTTTGTACAGAGTAGACCCCTATTGGAAAGAGGGATGCATGCTGCATGTTTAGAACAGCATGTACAGTTCTTTCACAGTGTTGCTTAACCTTAAAACTTCTTTGTTATTATCTACTGTACATCCATTGAAGGACAGAAAATATCAACAGTAAGCTGATATGGTAACATATTATTGACAATTCTTATTATTATTATTGACAATTATTGACAATGAATTCTTATCTCTACATATTTATCCAGTTTTCCAGATACTGTGTTTTGGAGTAGTGTAGATGACAGATGAAAAAAAATTATTTTTGCGCTCAACTCAGGACTTGTCAGTCATTTTCAAATACAGTTCCAACTGCCAGTGCTCTGCCTGATATGATGAGCTCACTGACACTCAGAACGAGGCCTCTCAAAATTGCATCATAGTTTATTTTTGAGACATCTGAGAACAATAGCCTAACACCCTACTCCATTAATCCATTCTATGCCACCTTTAAGATATATTTATATACTTATATCTATTTTAGTGATTTTAGGAATCAGGAAGTAGGTTATTTGTTGACATATGTATACGACATACTGTGCATGTATATGAAACTCCTCCCCACAACAATGACAAGACTTTTAAAAATAAAAATATGCCCCCTTGCAAATTTCAAATGTAGGTAGCCATTGCACTGTGTGTCGCAGAACCAAATTATGGCTGTGTGTGTGTGTTACTGTTTCAAAGTGGTCCTCTCATCACCTTTACTACATTTACATTTACATTTAGGCATTTAGCAGTCGCTTTTATCCAAAGCGACTTACAAAAGAGGATAACATTCAAGCTACAACACAATGAAAAAACTAACAAGTACAGATTGCTAACATAGAAACTGCACTATTTTAAGTTGAAAGTGCAATAGTGTAATACAGTGCAGAAAAATTTAATTGTTAGTGCATTCTCAAAATTTATGCCAGGAGATATTCTTGTAAGAGCTGGGTCTTCACGAGTTTCTTAAAGGTGGAGAGGGTATCAGTTGATCTGGTAGCACTTGGGAGGTCATTCCACCAGCGTGGAACCAGATATGAGAAGTCTGGATTGACCTGCACAAGGTGTTGGCCGTGCTAGAAAACGTTCCTTAGAGGAGCGAAGCGGTCGTCGGGTGACATAGGGCTTCAGGAGAGTATTCAGGTAGATGGGAGCAGAGCCATCATTCACCCTGTAGGCCACCATAAGTGCCTTGAATTTAATGCAAGCAGCCAAGGGTAACCAGTGAAGTTCAATGAACAGAGGTGTGACGTACCCTTTTTGGCTGGTTTAAGACCAGACGTGCAGCTGCATTCTGGATCATCTGTAGTGGTCTCACCGCACAGGCTGGTAGGCCTGATAGGAGGACATTGCAGTAGTCAAGACGAGAGATAACCAGGGTCTGTACCAGGAGCTGGGTTGCATGTTGGGTTAGGTACGGCCTGATCTTCCTTATGTTGAATAGGGAAAAACGGCACGACCGAGCCACAGAGGCAACGTGATCTGCAAAGGTCATCGATCATGACACCTAGGTTTCTTGCCACTTTGGTGGGAGAAACAGATAGGGAGTTGATCTTGATACTGATGTCGTGATGTATGGCTTGTTTGGCTGGGAGGACCAGCAGTTCAGACTACTACTGACATGGCTCTAGCTGTTTTTATGGATGGACATGGACTTTTGGAATCTGTGGTAGCCTATACGATTCACACACACACACGTGCCTTCCACTGTGTGAACATCGCTTCACAGCTCTCCTGAAGTGCCCTTGAGCAAGGCACCTTACCCCTCACTGCTCCCCTGAAGTGCCCTTAAGCAAGGCACCTAACCCCTTGCTGCTCCCTTGAGCAAGGCACCTAACCCCTCTCTGCTCCCTTGAGCAAGGCACCTAACCCCTCGCTGCTCCCTTGAGCAAGGCACCTAACCCCTCACTGCTCCCTTGAGTAGGGCACCTAACCCCTCACTGCTCCCTTGAGTAGGGCACCTAACCCCTCACTGCTCCCTTGAGTAGGGCCCCTAACCTCTCGCTGCTCCCTTGAGTAGGGCACCTAACCTCTCACTGCTCCCTTGATCAAGGCACCTAACCCCTCACTGCTCCCTTGAGAAAGGCACCTAACCCCTCGCTGCTCCCTTGAGAAAGGCACCTAACCCCTCGCTGCTCCCTTGAGTAGGGCACCTAACCCCTCACTGCTCCCTTGAGTAAGGCACCTAACCCCTCACTGCTCCCCAGGTGCCGCAGCAGCAGGCTGCCCACTGCTCCAGATTAGTGTGTGCCTCACCTCACTGTGTGTTCACTGTGTGCTGTGTGTGTCATTAATTTACAATTGGGAATAAATTATATTCAATTTTTATTCTCCTCCAATGCTGGTCTAACCAAAAAGATAGAGGTGTGAGTCTATTGATTCCAGAGGAGATATCACATATAGGCCATATGTGTGAGACAATTATCTTCCACATCTATGGCGCATCACAGTTGAGGACTGCTATTTGTCCCCAACCAGTAACCTCTAGACATAATCATTTCAGTTATTAGGTTGGTTGATTAAGTTCTGATGTAGTTGAATTTCCTCACACACACACACACTCACAAAATGGCTGTAACTTTCTTTGGGTCATTATGTTAATCCCTAACAGACTACTAATGGAGATAAAGAGTTTCAGTTGGAATTTGAATGTACTACACGGATAAATGCTAGCTGAGATAGCACATGAACCATAGAAGTGTAAGCAAGGCAGAAGGAGGTCAGAGCAAAGCAGCTGAACCACTTCTAAATCAGGTTTGATGATTCTGCTGCTCAGTGCCGCAGTGACCACATCAACACATCCCATGTCAGAGTGTGCTACTGTTTTGTACATGCATGTAGCCCATGTCAGAGAATGCTTCAGGATGGGGGAGCCTCTCCCACATGTTTCAATATAAGCCACTCTACTAGGACATGTAAGAATGTGTTTTAAATAGGACTTCCAAATAGGACTATTACAAATACGACCATTTCACTAAATAGAGAACTAATTTGCTAAAGTTGAATAAAGATAATACATTTGAACACCTGTGAATTAGTCAGCACAACATGTCTGCAACTTTCTCACCCTGTACTTCTTTGGGCCATAGTGGATGGAGATAAGGAGGTACAGTTGTAATAATTTGAATGTACTGCATTAATGAAGGCTAGATGTGACTGGACACTTTCAGCAGAGAACCACAGAAGTGTAGTGTAGACAATCTCTCCCAGGTATCTCTGATCCAAAGGGCCCAAGGCTGTAGACACACACATACACACACACACACTTTCTCCTGTGTGTCGCTGAGCTAAGGCTTATTTTACAGCTTCTTAGTTAAAATCACAAGAAACAAAAATTCTCAGTTCTCATGTAATAATTAAAGTATATATACTGTGTTGATTAGGAAATTCAGTCTCTGCATTTCACCGATCTATGAATTAGTGACACACACACAGCCCGAAGTGAGGTGAAACACACTAACCCAGAGTGGTGGGGAGCCAACAGACAGACAGTTGTACAGTAAAGAAGCTGACATGATTTACTCTGTAGGCCTGCTGAATCAATCGCCAGTACACATATCATTTTTTACTTCAACACCTGCCACCAGGGTAACCCCTGAACCTGTCGCTGTGCAGCAATAAGAATGCACTCTACAGCATTCGTTGGACACCATGTTGAGGGAAACGTGAAACATTTCCTGGAGTGAATATGCAACAGTATGGGCATCAGGCTCAACAGTGGACACAATTGCTCAACTCACGATTGCTGAATACAGTTTCAACTGCCAGTGCTCTGATATGATGAGCTCACTGATGTTCAGAAGTAGACAAGCAGCAAAATCATTTGAATGTACTGCATTGATGAAGGCTAGATGTGACTGGACACTTTCAGCAGCAAACCAGAGAAGTGTAGTCTAGTAATTTGCCTTTGTACATAGTAGACCCCATTTGGATAGGGGTATGCATACTGTATCATTTCTTTCACAGTGTTGCTTCAAATCTTGGAACTTTATTATTTAATAAATCTACTATAATAATACTAGTACAAGTATTGTATATAATTATTTAATATGTCTACTGTACTTCCATTGAAAGAAAAAAAGCATGCATCAAGACAATTCTTACTTATGGATTACATCAGTGTTAAAGATCCTGTATGTAGTTTTGGCCCGCCACATGCACGCACGCACACACACACACACACACACACACACACCCTCTATGAAATCAAATTAAAACTTCCTGCCCTGTCTGGTACAAAAAGATTCTTTCCCACATTATTTTTCTCCCCACAAATTTAGCTGATCAGTAGAGCAGTGTTTTGCACTCACTATAATTGTGTAACATGGTAAAGGATGTAACATTTATCTCGAGGAAACTCCATAATTCTTCCCATAGCCACTTTTATGGAATTTGCGTGTTCACATGTTGAGAAAAACATGTGAAACATTTCCTGGAGTGAATATGCAACATAACTATGGGTATCGGGCTCAACAGTGAACACAATTGTTCAACTAAGGACACGATTGCTCAACTGAGGACACGTCATCTGCCAGTGCTCTCTCTGACAGGTGAGCTCACTGATGCTCAGATACAACTCCATTGTCAAATCTTATAAGGATGGTAACACAACCACACACACACACAACCACACAAATATATATATATATATATATATATGACATACCATGCATGTATATAAAACTCCCCACAACAATAAGACTTTTAAAAATAAAAATGTGCCCCCTTGCAAATTTCAAATGGAGGTAGCCATTGCACTGTGTGTCGCAGAACCAAATTACTGCTGCGTGTGTGTGTGTGTGTGTGTGTGTTACTGTTTCAGAGTGCTCCTCTCATCGACTCAACTATTACCATTACTACTAGGCCTACTTACATTTCTATTTTGCTTTTCAGGACACCCAAATTGCTTTTCAGTGGAGGGGGGACCTCACTAACCACCACCAATGTGTAGCACCCACCTGATGGCACCAGAACGCTCACCACACACCAGCTTGAGGTGGAGAGTGCGGGAATCACCCTGCCCTTAAGCGGGTGTGGCCAGGTGTGAGTCTTCTATAAAAATGGCTGCTTCTGTGCTCAACAGCTCAGAGACCAGAGGCTTCAGCTGAGACTCATCAACCTTCAAGTCATCCTTCAACACAAGATACTCCACTGACCAACTGACCTGCTCTCCAACCAGCTTGCTGACCAGCCTCATATCAGACAGGACTACTCTTGAGTGTTCTTCTCTCCAGCTTCAGGTCTGTCTCTGAGTCTGTTACATTTAATAAGATGGTTACTGATAATACCGAACCTTATGTTCACAGGGACATAAGCTGCAGCAAACTTGTTTTGAGGATTGGAAATGTTTTTTACTGAATGCCTAAATGGCTTCTTTGGCAAAGGCTGTTCAATAAAGTTTTGGCAGGCCACAGAGTCAAGCTCACACCTCTGTCTGCTGATCTCAATTACCTGATTGCCCAGCCGATTCCGTGCTACGCTTACGATTTACTAATTCAACCTAGAGCTCCATATTTAAAGATGCTCACTGTTCACTGTGCCTTACCAATTATTGCACTTCACTCTGCATACAATACAATGCATGGTATAACAATGTATGTGTGAGTGTGTTCGTTCCCAGACTGGGAAACCCATCTGACACATCTGTTCCCATGTGTGTTTCTGTACTGATGCCTCTCCTTAGCTGGTTTACCACATTGTATTTATTTGTATTTAGTTTAAATTCTTATTTTAAAAGTTTCTTAATCACATTGCATTTCAGATTATATATTATATTACACTTCATATCGTATATTTTCTTATTATGCTCTTTCTCCTCTTTGTATTGTTATTGTGTTGTACAGTTATTGTGCTTGTCATGCTGCAACTGCAAGTACATGTCATGCTGCAACTGCAAGTACATGTCATGCTGCAACTGCAAGTTGCAAATGAGTTTCCCAGCTTGGAATCAATAATCTGTCTGTCTGTCTGTCTGTCTGTCTGTGCGTCTGTGCTTTCCCCCCCTGCTAGCCACGTTGCAACCCGCCTCCTCCCCAACTTCTGCTTTTATGTCATGTCTGACTTATCAATGTCATGTTATTGTCACTGATGCCTGCTCTGTTCTGGACCCCAAGTGGAGGGTCCTGCTGTATCTCTCTCTGCCTCAGGCTTTCCATGTATGACCATGGATGGTCAGGGAGTTCCCCAGAACAGAGCCATGCCATCAAAGATGAATGAATGTGTTACAGTTTTGGTTTTTGAAACAACCAATAGTTGCAAAAATGAAACCTAAATAATCCAGACAAAATAAAACATATTAAACAAAGTAGACATAAAAAATAAAACTGTAACATATTAAACCAAGTATCATTTGGTTTCTTTTCAAGTCTCAGTTTTTATCAGATCATTTGTTTTGGTATCATCTTTGAATTTATCTGAAGTCATATAGTGATATTAAGGGTGGATAAACACTTTTTTTCCCCCAGCATCCATCCAGGAGATGCACTGTGCAGTCTTGGTGCAGGAGGAACCTCCCAAAAATATAAAAAAAACATGATATGACTGCATTACCATCAAACAAACACCAACTGGCATGCTCTCGCAGTGTCAATAAGGTTATGGGAGGGTTTTGTGTGTTTATAGGTTTCTAGTCCACTAGTTTTACACCAAAACTACTTAGCATTGAGTTGCTATGAAAACAACTTCACACTGACACATTCCTAGTTCTATAAATGTCATAGTCTGCCATTTCAGAAAATGCATGTGTGTTTGTCATTTTGAATGTTGAGTCACTGAGTGTGTATGTTTTGTTGTGTTGTGTGTTGAATCATAATAGTGTATGTTGTTTGTCATCAGTCATGGTGTCTGCTGGCCTGCTGCTCCTGCTGTTGGTGTCGTCCAATCTCCTGGTCTCCACGGTGAATGCAGCTCCATCAACCAAAACCAAAACCAAAACCAAAACCAACCAACAGCTGCAACAACAACCACCAAGACCTACGCGATCACCCCCACTGCCACCAATATCAGAAATGCCAGAAGATCGGTAACCCCTCTCACCATATGTAACAGCTGAGGGGCATTTTAGCTGATGAAGTGGATTGTTGCTCCATGTGACACAGACAGAAATGTGCCACACTAAATCCAAATAGGCAAACACACATGGTGAAAATGTATTAATGACCTATGTCAGTTTATTTATATATTTTCCCCCAAATTTATATAATTTATATATTTTTATTGTACTTAGACCCCAACAACAAAGGAAAGGAAATATACCAAGTGTAAAACTATCGATACATTTTAAAAACATGGTTAGTACATTCCATTTTTTTTGTGTATGTTTCCACATCATGATCACTTGCTGTCTGGTACCTAATTTGGATAGTGAAATTAAAATGCCAATCCCACTTGAAAATCAGTGAAAATGTTGATCCTGCTACAAACTTTTGCTTTGGCTTTTGCAAGTTACAAAAATAAATAAAAATATCAGTTGCATCGTCAGTGGTGTGTCTTTCTCATTACATGCTGTAGTAATCATCTAGCCAGGCTAGAGTCACCAGTGTGCTCTCCTAAGGCTTCACTTTTTTTTTGGTAACCAATCAGCAAGCAGAAATTGAAGGCAGAACCAAAAAGTGTGAAGTGCAAGCTAAATGCCCATCCACAGTGTAATTGCATGCCCAGACTGGTAATCAGGGCTCTGGACCAGAATTTTCTGTAAATATTTTCTGTAAATTCTTAGATGAGTTTTGCATCTGAACTCATATATTGCAAACAAATTACTCATTTAATCACATTTGGCTTAAAATATTTATATTGTGCAAAAGCGCAAAACAAAGACTGAAACAAAACAGAATAAGATGCAGATTCTGTACAGCAGACCTGGGAAAGTAAAAAAGGATAAACGCTGGTCATATTTAAATCCCATATTAGCATGTAGTGTAGCAGTAGCAATACCAGTATATCAGATAATATGGTTAATCATCTTCTGTTGATAAGCCTTAGGTGACTCATTTTCTGCACACTTGGGAAAGGGGTCATTGTGGTTAGGCGGCACCTCTACAATGAGGCTGGGGAAGCATTTTTGACAATATGACACTCAACAGCAATTATTAATTAATTAAAAAGTCAATTTTTAAAATTAATTATAATCTATTGTGTTAAACACAGAATCTATTGCTATACAATTATCAGAAGCTCCTACGGTATAAATGCACAAGTTAACCTTATTCTTGCAGAATAGAAATATGTATTGTAATATTAATAGTTATATCTATCATCTTTTTAACAATGTCAAGGTTATGGATATTTATTCAAGATGTCAGACAAGGGTGTTAATGGGCTATGCCACTTTATACTGTTAAAAGATCTGCTACCTCAGTAAATCCATTATGCACAAAATATAAAATTGTGCAGCCTTCTAGATAGGAAGATTTGTATAAATATCCTTTATAGACTGACTTTCTGAATCATTTGTCCATGTACAATATCAACAGCATTTTTAAAGTAACAGAGCTAGGCGAGGTTCCCTTGTTTTAGCATTAGCTAGAAATGCCATATATCCATGTAGCTGGTAGCAATTAGCTGACAGTAGGTTTACCCTGTGTAAAAACAAGATTTCTCTGACACATTAATCTTGTAAATGCATCAAATGAATCTATTCATAGTGTAAATCTCCATGCCTCCATATCTTTGTTTTGCTGTATATCTTCCTTTCATTTCTTTTGCACCAGATGCTACAGTTATTGGTGATGCTTCTAGTATCATGGTAGCCTGGCCATGCCTTTCTACGCACTTTCACTCGATTATCATCTCCCTACAATGCTGATCTGGATTTGATCCCAGTGAGATTGTTGTCTCAGGACACATTTTAACCTAGCAGTTGTTATGCGTTGAAGACTGAAAAAAGTTCTTTGATGTTTACCAAGGTGGAGTAAACAAAAGAATGCAAACAGATTATTCTGTGTAAGTGTATTTGGTGGGAGTATGAGGTTGGATCTTATGCACAAACAGATTATTCTGTGTACAAGGTGTCTAATGCCAGAAACAAAGCAAAGTACCAAGCAGTATATTTGTGTTAACTCTAATGCAGGTTTTAAGGCTTTGGTATCTAGACTTAAAGCATTTGTTTTTAGTGTGTTTCATTCATTAATTCATAAATAAATACATTTATTTTCACTTGTTGATCACTGATTACTAGTTCATTACCTATCATTCAGGTGATACAAAATGCAGCAGCTTGAGTTATGCAAACAACACACACACACAAACACAGAAAGACCACATTCCTCTTACACAGGGGTGAAAGTATAAGTGTAAGTGGCCAAGTATACTTACAAGAAATTTGACTTCTCTATACATACTACAAAAAGACATGTACTAGTATACATTCAGTGGGCAAAAGTACTATAGATCCATCCTGTACAATAAAGACAATATACATATAGGCACATATTAACATAAGTCTGTAATAAGTGGGGTGAATGGTCAACGTGGTGATGGCCCAACTTATCTACAGTTCAGGAGAGTGATCAGATCTGCCATGTGAGCGTTTTGCTTCTGGTTCTGGGGTTGTCAACATACAGATAACATCCAGCATATCATGTTAAACTGTGCAACCTACGTTTTCCAAAGGTGTTAGTCACTAGTTGCTGTAATGAATGGTTCCGGGAAAAAAAATTGAATTCACATCAAATGTAATAACTTTAAATTTTTTCTCAATGCAGCAGCTCACCACATCTTTACACATCAAACTATATAGCCTATTAGAATAAGCACATAAGCACAAGAACACAAGGGATTCATTGGTATAAAGCGGCCAAACAATTAGCCATTTCTGAGAAATCCAATTTATAAATCACAAGAAATGTTTGCAGTCTTCAATGCATAACACTAGAAATTGTTTTTAAAAATTAAAACTTTCTAAGTGTACTGATAGATATTTGTTAGCATCAGGCTTTCAAATAACACAAACTCATTGTCTTATTTAGATGTTACCATAATCTAAATTTAATTTACCATAATTTAAATCTTCGGCTATCTATGCACGCACTTCTACCTATTCAATAGTACCATACCTATTCAATAGTACCATACCTATTCAACAGTACCATACCTATTCAATAGTACCATACCTATTCAATAGTACCATACCTATTCAACAGTACCATACCTATTCAATAGTACCATACCTATTCAATAGTACCACACCTATTCAACAGTACCATACCTATTTAATAGTACAATACCTATTCAATAGTACCATACCTATTCAACAGTACCATACCTATTCAATAGTACCATACCTATTCAATAGTACCATACCTATTCAACAGTACCATACCTATTCAACAGTACAATACCTATTCAACAGTACCATACCTATTCAACAGTACCATACCTATTCAATAGTACCATACCTATTCAATAGTACCATACCTATTCAACAGTACCATACCTATTCAATAGTACCATACCTATTCAACAGTACCATACCTATTCAATAGTACCATACCTATTCAATAGTACCATACCTATTCAATAGTACCAGTAAGAATATGAAACTGGTCCTTCTGCACCCCAGCATGGGAACTGTCTCCTATCCTATAGAGAGTCCAGCATTACCTTAAGATCATTTTATTCTAAGTTAAAGACACATCTTTTCTTCTTTATCTTTTAATACACTCTCACACTCTTAATCTTATTTTCTCAATTTATTTTATTCTTAATACTGAATATCACATTAATATTGTCATCATTGCTATGATGAGATGCATGTAAATAGTTGAACAGCAGAGAGGGTGTGCTGATTGTTGAGCCATAAAACATGTAAAAGTCTGCCCCATGCTTCCCTCTAGTGTCCACTCTCAGTACTACAGAGCACAGGTTACAACAGAGGAGTTTAAAATATCACACAGGCAATAGAGGCACACATCTGGAGACTGTGTTGGAAATGCTAGTGTTGACTGTGTTACAGTAATACTCTCTGGAGACTGTGATGGAAATGCTAGTGTGTGTGTGTGTGTGTGTGTGTGTGTGCGTGCAAACTTTTGAAATGTATGAGGTCGGACATCACACGCAGAGTCACACTCCAAACACCAGGGAGCGCTGGTTTGCTTTCTTGTCTGATTTATCCTGATGTGGCAGAGCGGTAGTTCTATACTAGAGTGTCTGTGAACCTGATGAGGTCAACTGATGCCTTTGTGTGAACCTGTGTGAAGATACAGCTGAACTCTATTTCTTTTAGATTTTGTTTTTATATTGCTTTTCAGGTTGCTAAAAGGATTGTGTATTTTGAGAGCAACATTTTTATTGTTTATTTGTGTGTGTGTGTGTGTGTGTGTGTGTGTGTGTGTGTGTGAACTATGCAGATATGTTCAGGCTATAGGGGAGTAGTGAGCCTGTACCATCATTATGCAATAAAGCACAATTGCACAGTCACACTCCACACACCAGGGGGCACTGGTTTGTATTCTTGTCTGTGCGCGTGCAGTTGGTGTGAGGCCTGTAGGAGAGCTAGTTCTGGAGCATCTGTGTGGACTTGAGCTGAACTGGAGCCTTTGTGTGGGGTTATGGTAAATTATGGTTTGACTTTGTTTTATATTTTATTTTTCAGGACTCAATCATTTATTTTTAAAGGAACTCTGTGGACTCACTCAGATCTTGCGCTCACTGACTTAGTGGGTCAGAGATTGGGTAACTGGTGGCCAAGGAGCAGAGCTGCAAAACCGCCATTGGTTTCTACCTTTTCTTCTTATTAGTATTCATCCCATCCACTCAGATGAAAGTCTATGGCAGCCCATAGAACTGATTCATGAAAAAAATGCTGAAATTTGGCACACTGATTTGGCACAGTCTCATTATTAATTTCACCAAGTTTCATGTCTTCAGTGACACAGATGTTTGTAAAACTACATTTCCTGTAATGCCTGCAAATTGACACAGGTGTCATGAATTAACTGCTGTGTATTTAGCCCGTGCACTTGGTCATTCAGTGCAATTTACTATGCCTGAAGGTCTACTGACTGAAAGGCACAGATTCGAGTACAAAAAAAAATTTGCGCAGTGTGCAGATGTCCTTTCATGTCCTTGCACCCTTTAGCGCCACCAAAAGTTCAAAGTTCAAACCTTTGACCCATGCAGTCGATTTTCAATCAGTAATCGGTACAATCGGTACCATTAGAATCCTTGGACCAAGCCGATACCAGCACATCATACTGTGGTCATATTGTTAGGTGTTCCAATGATGGTCATAGCCAACTTTTCAGGTCTGCATAAGTACTCGACTGAATTACTGGATTTTATCAAAACCTGCACTAAATTGTCAGTGGCCATATATTTTGACCGATTGTCATGTAACTTTTAGGCAATCAAATAAATTCAAACTACTCACAGCTCCACATTCACACAAAAAACACGACTAAAATGACCAAACTGGAGACATGATCATCTTGTAAAGTTACGTCTTCATTACCAAGAGACCTCACACTCGAGCAACACCCATATGCCTGCTGCACTAGCTAAGCTAGCAGTGGTCCTAATCATATTAAAGTAAACTGCTAAAAGAGAAATCTCTTTTTCTGAGAAACCCACGTCTATTTACGCTCGGCAAGTATTAACACCCTGACTCCCGTTTCTATTCCCGAAACCTGTTACCTGGAATTACCTGTGTTTCTGTCGTCTGCCTGTTCCCGCGTTTCCGTCCTGTTCTCCTGCCTGTCCTTGATCTCTGTTTCCCGTTTTCTGACTGATTGCCTCCCCGCTGACGACCCCGGACCGACTCGACCCCCGCTCTGCTCTCCAGCCCCTGGTTTCGACCACTGCCTGTCCACGACCGACGCTCTGCTCTCCAGCCCCTGGTTTTGACCTCTGCCTGTCCTCGACCTACGCTCAACTCTCCAGTCCCGGCTTTCGACCTCCGCCTGTCCACGACCTACGCTCAGCTCTCCAGCCCCAGCAGCTGTATCGTGGTACAGTTGACCACGCTATATTGTTACACCAACTGGAAGATCCTATTTGCAAGACAGGAGCTTATTTGTCTCCATTGGTAATCATACCTCAGCAACAATGCCCTTAACCTGTGGGTTAGCCCAGGGGTTAATCCTTGGGCCACTACTGAAAATGGAGATGTTTTTCTATTTTTTTTTTCAATTATCTGTTCAGTGTTACTGTAATTCAACAACTATCATCTATAACTGATGCGCTGCTGTTATTGCTGACATAACGGTTTTGTGCTGCATTTAAGGTTTTGGACGTTAGATGTGTGTATACATTTGCAAATAAGACATAAAAGATACTGGGGTGACACTGTATGTAAAGAAAATATAAGCATTACAGAAATGCATTCATTGACTGCATATAGTGTGAAAAGTGTAAGAAATGTGTCAACTATATGGCCAGTGAGGAGATGGTGTGCATCTCTGGTGTGCATCTCCTCACTGTTTTGAAGTTTTGAAAATGAGGCTGATGATCGGACAAAAGCTTGTTAACGATTGAAAATTTTCTGTAAAACACCTGATTTCTCCACTGCAAATGTTGCCTATTTGTACTTGGGGTGCAAATAGACGCTGTTATTTCTTATACCTAGTATATTTTCATCAATACATGAATAGTCATTGAAGTCAGTAAACAAAGCATGAACTATCATCATCTGGTGCTTCTGAACTATCCTCATGTGATGCTTCTGAACTATACTCATGTGGTGCCTCCTCTGCATCATGCCACTTATGAGGCTGATAAACAGTGTACATGTGTACTGCTGAGTAAGTCTTACTAAGAGTAACTGTAATGTCCTGCAGTTTCACCATCTCCTCACATTGATTGAGCACCTTTCGTACATTACAACATGAAACTGAATTCTTAACACATCTCTTAATAGCTTTTATGATTGTGATTGCATCAGCTTTGGTCTTAGTTCTTTTTACCTGTCTGGCTACATCCACACTAATGGGAAATCTTTTTATCACTTAAAAATTTCAATCTGTCCACAATTATCTCTGCTGAGTGTCATCCCTGCCTCATTCCGGCGGACTCCTCTTGTCTCTGCTGAGTGTCACCCCTGCCTCATTCCGGCAGACTCCTCTCATCTTCCCCTCCTGAGTGGACTGCAACCAACACTAAGGGAGGCCCATGTCAGGACCGACTCTCCATCATAGTGGCCCTTCCGGGACGCCCATGCTAGGCCCGTCTCCCCTTCCTTGAGGCTTTGCACGTCCTTTTCAATGTATTCCATCACGCCAGTAGCGCATTTCTTGTAGATTTGGAACATAACTTTTGCTACTTTGCATGTAGCCTCATCTTGAGTTTTAATATGTTGTGCAGTGTTTACTCCGTTCAACTCATAATACAAACTGTCCATAAAATTACCCACGTAGATAAGGTAGCCAATTAATTAAAATTCTATGATATAATTTTCATGACATAACATGTTTTGTCAACAACTCTGGAATGTTGGCTACAAAGGAAGGTCCACATCCTTCAGATAGAAAACAGACCAGTTTTTTAGAGGCCTCCATATACTTAAGTGCAGGTAAGTACACGTTTAAATATACAGTAATCCTTGTCTAAATCTCATTATCATGTGTTTTCTTATCAAGATCTGTGAGAAATATTAAGAAATGATCCCAGGCATTCTTGATATCTATCTCGACTTCAGCTAAAAAAGGTGCCCAGCTGTTCCAATTTTGCTTATCATGATTTGTTTATCATATTTGCTAAGGAGAATTTTTATTTTGTTAAATTCACTAATTATTTGAGTAAAAATTTTGATCAAGTTCATCATTTAATATTCCTGATGGAAACTTGAGTACACTGACAATGGTGGTTACTGCAAAGCCTATTAGGCGGGTGTTATCAATGCTGTTACTGGGACTGCAGCATCTGTGAACTTCTCAATAATGCTAGTAATCTTTGCGGCATTGTCTAGGGCAGCGTGTTTGACTAGCAGAGGTCTCTCCTTGTTGCTGGTGTTTGGTAGGCAGAGAGGCTTCTTTTATCTGGGTGTGTTTGGCAGATGAAAAGCAGTTTATGGTGGAGACCAGGAGGGAGCAGGACATCAGTTGGAGCAGCAGGCCAACAGACGCCATGACTGACAAGAGAACACAACAGATCAGACAGTTTTGTTTTATACTTGTCAGCATCTGCTAACAACGAAGACGTGGCGGACACTTGCTGTTTCTAAAATGGCATAAGACTGGACTACATACTGCAGGCGACCAAGATGTTCCATTTCAAGATATTTTTGTTGTGGTTCCATATTGAGATAATGTGTGATAATTAGCAGTTACAGTCTGTGTATTATAGCAAAGTACCATAAATTATACTGTGATTCTTAGCTCATACATAAGCAATTTGAACATGTATGTTACAATCGGACAACACTGGGACACACACGTGAGCACCTCCACTCGCCTGCTGCGCTCTGTGCATCAGGCCTATAAAATATATAATATATTAAATAGTATGTCAAAATGTCGAAAATAAATCAAGACAGTTACCACTGGGGAAGTCCAGAGGAAAGACAGAGGTAGGGAGAAACTTCAAGTTCGTTTGTAGACATTAAAAAATATGTTGCTTCGTCGGAGCCGCAGGGCTGTTGAAAGTGGACAAATTAAGCATTCCGTTTTTCTCCAAATGCATTCAAGGAAAACATGTCAATTACAAGATACTTAGGCTATATTCGGGCTCATTGTTGCAGTTTATCCAGGACGGGCCGGAACGGGTTCGGGCAGAGCGTGCACCAGGTCGGCCTCGATTTTTTGGGCCCGGTCTAAGCTCTAATGCACCTTGCATTTAGTGATGGTGAAGTGCGCATATGAGTTCAGTTATGAGGCGCACGAGGGTGGGTGAGAGACTACGTTGAGAGAAAGTGAGAGAAAGTATTCCACAATTTTTCATTCATCATTTACTTTGTACTTCAATAAGCAATGACTCATGCGCAGTTTGTCAATGGCGGATGTAGAACGCATTTTAAGGTGGGCCAAGGTTAAATCGAGGTGGGCCAAAGATGTTGCCCCCTTCCACACACACTCAACACTCACACTCCATAGTCGCAAAATGCAGCGAATACAGATTAGGCTACGGTTCAACCGGGAGCTGTTGCCTAGCTACAGAAATAATCATAGCCCCAAATCATGTGTGTGCTTTGAAGACGTCAATAATAGCCTTTGCTTATTCGTGATGAATGCAGCTTTTAATTTCCAGGGTAAAAAGATTTAGTCTGCCTTCTATTTGGAAAACAAAAATGTTTTATATCATTAGCTTCAAGTCTTGTCTCTGAGAATTGCCTAATATATTTTATTTTTCAGAAATTGTAACGGTAGCCTATATAATAATAGTATATGAAATAAAACAATTCACGTCCATGTGAATATAAGGTTTGGCAATAACAACATCCTATACAATAGAAATAGTCTAGCAAAAGGCCAAGACACTCAAATACAGACCTGAAGTTAGAAAGCTGAGCACTAAAGGAGATCTGTGTGATATGTGGCTAGTCAGCAGTCTAACTGTTGAGCAGGCAGATCGTCAGTGGAGAGTCCTGACAATGGTTTGGAGGTTGATGAGTCTCAGTCGAAGCCTCTGATCTTTGAGGTCATGGGCACAGAAGCAGTGATTTTTATAGGAGGCTCGCCTGGCCACACCTGCTGATCTCATTGCTGATACATTAGACAGAGAGCGTTTTAAACGTTTTCCGTGTAACGTATTAGCAATGACACCAGCTAGCCCTGTGTACGTAGGGAACTGCATGCAAGGTACAGCACAGGTGTGAGGCCCTTGTGTGGCAGAGCAATTCGTTCTAGAGTGTCTGTGTGAACTTGATGAGGTGCACCTTTGTGCCTTTGTGTAAACTTGTGTGAAGCTGCAACTGGGCCCTCTTCACTTTTTTTTTAGGGTGGTGGTAGCATAGTGGTTAAGGAACCTGGCTAGTGTGCAAATAGCCTGGAAAGTTGTGGGTTTGAATCCTGCCACCATTGTGCCCTTGAGCAAGGCACTTAGCCCTAAGTTGCTCTAAGGGAGACTGGCCCTGATGTAATTGATCGCTTTGGATAAAAGCATCTGCTTATTATGTAAGGTGCTAAAATAATGATCACTTGTCTATCTTTTTATTGATCATTATTGTTGTGTGTATTATATGCCAATTCATTTAAAAAGTAAACAAATAGAAATGATTGAAGACTTATTTTGTGTAGCTGGGCTTCTCTTATGCAGTATCCAATACAACTGATTTGTTCCATGGAAATGGGAGTGTTGGTTAATCAGGAGAAAGAGGTGTGGGTATTCAAGACCAGTCATGTGTTACATCATAGACTCCTGTTTCTACAGCATGGCTGTGACACACAGACACACACACAGAGAAAGAGAGAGATATATAGAGAGACAAACAGACACACAAACACACATCATATACACCTTTCTACAGCATGACTGCAACACAGAGAGAGAGAGAGAGACAGCACAGCTGCAAAATGGTTCCTGTGACTTTCATAGTTTGTATGTTTGTAGTACAAACCCATTGGCAAGGATGTTGGTGAATATCTGTAGTTTGGTGTATTCAGTACAACATGGCTGTAAGTTTGTAACTGTAGTTCTTTGGCTCATTGTGGTAGCTGGCTGATCTCTGATGGAGATAAAGAGCTTCAGTTGGAATTTGAAATTTACTACACGGATGAAGGCTAACTGACAGCATATCACAACACTGACTCATACAGGTCCTCTCTCAACATCAGGTCATCCCTGTCATATTTTAGGTGAAGTTTGAAAATAATAGTATTTTGTTTTCATTGACATTTTACCAAGTGTCCCAACTTTTTCAGAATGGAGTTTGTAGAATCAACAGATAAAGTGGGGATAAATCAAGTCAGGAAAGTGTCTCAGGTCTCGCTAAATACGTCACTACGCTATAAACACAACGTAGTGAAGGGGACTCAAATTTTCATCCTGGAACATGTTGCCAAAATGAATAAAAATATCAGTTGCATTGCCAATGATTTACTGATGTAATGTTACTGTACTACTTCTCTTAATGCATTAGCCTTCTTGTTGTGTTCTGGTCAAATATGTGAAACATGTTTTTCCACACATTTATTTCCACTATGAAGAATCTGCTTAATCTAATTGGATGGTCATGGGGCTCCATGACTGTTTTTACATGCTATGTGAACACAACACAAATCATTTTCATCACAGTTCGGGTGTTTTATTCAACTTTGTTCTGGTCAAAAATGACTGGACTATAAGAAAATTATTGGGTGAGACAAAATAAACAAAAAAGGCACATACAGTCTAACCTACAGATCAAATATGGACAGTGTTAGTGTGTTACAGTATATTCTTAGATTTTTTTCTGCTCCATGAGGGGTCCCCGGTCCAATAAAGTTTGAGAACCTCTGGCCTAGAGTAAACTTCAAAGACTGAACTGGACTGGAATAAACGCTTTGAACGTGATATATCACCGCTCGCATGAACTTACACTTAAACTTAAAGTCACAAACAAATCAGCAACTAGCATTTGTCGTAGCGAAGCAAAGACACAATGAATCTTCTGGTAGAATGAAATGGTAAGCTTTACAAAAATACCCTAAACACTTCTTAACTTCAACTGTCCAAACTACGGATAATGGGTCCGCAAATCACAGCCTCTCGAGTGGAACCACAGACGCAGCGCGAGAGAACGACAATGAGAACAATTTCGATTGACTGGTGTTTGGCAAACAGTCTTTTAAATGGTAATAGGCCTATGCATTTCACTATGTATGGTAGACTATGTGTATGGGCTAAAACAGCTACAATTTCATTGCCTGGGGCAAGCTGAATGACAACTGACTTTAACAGTTCTGTTATTCAGCTAATATAACTTTTGCAGGCAAGGATGTCTGAAACACTAAGATTTGAATAGTAGGCCTGTAGCCTTCTTTGTGATGATGGATTGAATATCCGTTTTTGTCAAATAACAGCTACAAAGAATCAGTAAACGACTTTGGCCATTACAATATAATAGTCAGGTGATAACAGGGATAACCTTTACAAGTGAGTGATGGTCAAGAAGTGACCCCCTGCCAACACATAACGCACACAAAACATACAAATAGAAACTGTCACCAGCCAAGTAGATTCCAGACTCAATATCGTGATCTACAATTGAGTGACTTGGAAATTACCATTTTTGTGTCTGGTAGCCAGTGTCCTGACACACAGTCAGGGGATTATGGGTTTCACACCCCACAGGTTAAGTTACATTTTCATACCGCACAAAGTCTCTCATGGCACAATTTGCTCGTCATTGCGATTTTTGCATGTCAGAAATGTTCCTAATGGGTGAGCATTGGCGGCCATTTTGGACCTCAGTATTTGAAAAATCCTGCAGACAGCCCTGTTTCCTGATGTGCATTTTGAACAGATCTACGGACACAGGAGTCACTTCAGATTTGTTTTTTGGACTTGGTGATCCCAAGATGCCAAGGTGCTGGCATCCCAGCTAGATCCCAAGATTTTTTTCTGGAGGTCTCCGAAAGTGGGAATTTTCATCCTGATGTACATCTTACCCATCTCACTACGCACGGGAAAAATATAAGCATAGGTCGTTATCCAGGTAAATTTGCCATCGTTTCAGTTGACTGGAATTTCAAGCAAGTACCATTTTTATAGCCATTCCATATTTTACAGAAGTGAGCACACTTGCTTGCGTTTAAATTGTCCTGTCCTTCCTTTATCTTGTATTTTCAGCGAGCTCCTTCAGAGACGTGTATGTGGAGCTCATAGAGACGTAATGATTGTACGGCCAGAAAACCTGTAGATGTCAGCCCTATGCTGCCCTCTAGTGTCCACTCTCTATACGACAGCCCACTGATCACCACCAAGGAGTTCAAACATGAGACAGGAACTGTAGTCACACACCTGGAGACTGTTGTATATGGAGTTTTATTTAGCTGCAGACATACAAAGACGTGCAGGAAAGGTGTGTGTGTGTGTCCGTAAGAGAAGGACACAGAGAGAGAATGACAATTCAGTGACTTTCAGTGGTGGCTGACTCAAAGTGAGTAAAACAATGAAAGTTGACCCTAAACAGAGAGGCAATTCACAAGCAGAGCTATGCTAGCTAGCATTCGATACACCACCATAACTTTTCTTTTCAGAGACCATAGGCCTGTACTACTAAGCAAGATTACTGGTTAATCTGGGTAGTTTTGGGAGTTACCACTGATCTCTTAAAGAACCCTGCATTGAGCATCAGTTGTTTCTGAAGTGACATTGTGTTTTTAGATCAGGGGTTACTCCAGAAATTACCCAGCTTAGCCAGTAACTTGGCTTTGTAGTATACCCCTTATGGCTGTGGTGAAATACACAACCAGAGTAAACAAACAGGGGCATGTATCCCAAAACCATATGCTAACTAAGTTAGGAATTTTAGCGGTTGTATGTAAATTTAGCAACTTTGGTGGTTGTATGTAATTCCCCATTGCCAACCAAGTGGCTAACTGGTTAGCATCTAGTTTGGGAAAATGCGTCAGTTTCTGCTTAGTGGAAACTGAATGCCACACTGAGGTTGTTAAAACACAGAATAAGTTTATTTCAGCTGTCAGATGTCAGTCAGCCTGTAAAGAGGACTACATGACACTGGTCCCCACATGGTCAAAACAAATCAAATGAAAAAATCTCCATGTTCATAACCAACATTCTGATAGTTTTTCCCTCACAGATCTTTAGTCTTCGGTGGTCCTGAACAAACCCCCTGCTTTTTGCTTCTCACACTCTATGGTTGAGTCCCATTGTCCCCCCTAAGCCCTAAGCCAGGGACCCTCAAGACTTTACTGTAGGGTGACCAGACATCCCCCATTTCCGGGGACAGTCCCTGTTAAAATACAAGAAAGCCCACTTTGTCCCTGATTTTTGAAGCTAAAACATTATTTAGTTAAATGATATTGACTGTAGAAATAGGAATGACCCAGATTCCTAAGGAAAATGGCCCCTTTTTTAATCTCGGTCTTGCTTTACTGTCTTGAAGCGACATCATTACAGACAAAGATCAGTGGATATGCCAGCGGAAATGTATTGGTTGGTTCATGACTATTGAGGGTTTAGGGTCTTAAAGTTAGGGAGGACACTGAGATTCAGTCATACACTCTCTTTCTGTCTCTCCCTCTAGTTAAACTTTGCTATGTCTGGAATGTTCTAACATATTAGATTAACCATTAAGAGCTCACAAGAGCCGCCAGTGTTGAATGTACAAAAGAAAAAATCCTGTTGGATAACAGAGGCCTAAGCAATTTGTGTTGCTAAAGACTACAGTCTGTCTTAGTCTGCTTCTATACATAGTATTAGGTATTAGCTGTTAGCTATTAGCCTGTTAATAATAAACCCCAAACCCCACTAACATTAACTTTAGTATCCACGTTAGCCACACACATACACAGCAACCCTCCTATACTGTAAAACCATCATTATACACTTTACATAAGAGTAATTTGTATACTCGGGTGGCTTCTCCACGAGCAACCACTCTTGATAATAGAGCAAGGTCAGTAGCTAGTTAGTTAGCATGTGGGGCAGTTAGCGGTGATTACAGAGATGCGGTCTTGTGATGTCCACTCAGAGCAAACCATACTGCTAGACAACCAGACGCCCCTCCTCCATGTTGTTTTGGTCTTGGTTTGGCCTTTCACCCACCCACACAAAACAAACCAACAAAAAACAAAAACAAAAGTAAACAAACATCAAATAAACTGGAAGAACATATTTTGTCATTATTTTGGCCATTCTGGTGACATCCATAACACATTCATATATATGTATTTCTACTGAGCCTAAGCCAATGTTTTGGTAGGGGCTTGCTGCAGAGCTGGTTAGTGTGTGTAGGGGTGTGTGTGTTGGTGAGAAGATGTCCCCTTTGTGCAGCACCTCAGCTAGGATGTGGGGGTGGGCTAGGTTGAAGGTGACACAGTGTCTCTTTGTTCTTGCTCTGTTTAGCCAACTAAATTGAGTAGTTGTGTGTGTGTGATCTTTCAGATCTTAAATTGAGAGCACGAGTGACTCGTTAACAGCCCTTCCCTGCTCACTGAGTCCCCTCCCCAGATGATGAAAACAAACAAAATAAAAAAAAACACTAAACATCATCAAACACTGACACGAACAATGGTGCTTTTCTCTCACACCACATCCAGACTAGAAGGACGGGGTCCATGAGCTGGCTGAAAATACCCCAGATTAAGATTAAACTCACCACTACCGATGTGTTATTCTGCAATGTGCCTTTGGTTAGTCACAATGGTGGAAATGATAACCATAATTAAATGATGGAAACTATAATGAATGAAGATGAAAGGCTTTGGGACATTACAATAACCTTAATGACGATGAAGGATATTGAGATATTCCTTGTAATCTGTGCAGAAACCTGCAAATTGAGCCCAAAGGAAACTGATAGCACAGGAGAACTGTGCTACAGCAGAGCCAATAACGTCATCAAGGGCTTCAAAGGAGAAATCTGGTGTGAATCGATCAATATTCCTGTTTGATGTTGGCCAACAGCTCTCATACCTACCAACAGCTCTCAGCAACGTCAAACAACAGGACTATTGATTGATTCACATCAGATTTCCCCTTTAAGGTGCATAGGGAGAGCATTAGAGCTAGGAGTGAGCATTGTATGGTAATTCAGTCACTAGCTCCCCATGTGCAAAACGCAGCTTACTAGAGGATAGAAGTAAACGTACTAAAGATTGTGCTAAATGTGGTGTTCACATTGTGCTAAACATTATGCTCTCCATGTGAATCTCCTCCAAAGGAAAGTCATCAGTAAGGTAAGGTGAAGCGGATGGATTCATATATCTGTTGCCTTCGCCTGGACATGAAACATGACCACCCCAAACTGAGGGTCTTACTTTAGCAATGAGCCCATAGAAAGGGTAGTGTTTTAGGCCTGCCCTCTTCTGTGGTAACCCTGATGCTCTTGTGCAACTATACAGCCAAAGACAGGTAAACACAACAGGTGAGACTGTCATACAGGTAAGGTAATCACAAATGAGATCCTTGTGCAGATAAGTAGCTAACGCACCTGTTGTACCGGTAAAGGACAGACAGGTGGGTGATACTAACATACAGATAAGGGACTCACAGACAGGTGAGTCTATCATGCAGATAAGAAGCTCTCAGATGGACAGATGAGACTGTCATACAGGTAAGTGGATGACAAACAGACAGGTGAGTGTCATGCAGGTAAGGTGCTCACAGACAGGCAGGGGAGTCTGTCATGCAGGTAAGGAGATCACAGATGGACAGGTGAGTCTGTCATGCAGGTAAGGGGCTCACAGACAGACAGGTGAGCCTGTCATGCAGGTAAGGAGATCACAGATGGACAGGTGAATCTGTCATGCAGGTAAAGGGCTCAAAGACAGACAGGTGAGTGTCCTGCAGGTAAGAGGCTCATAGACAGACAAAAAGAGGACCAGAGCTCCAGTGTCTGACTACCCTGTGGTTCTGACGTCACGTGATAGGGCACATACTCATCTAGACACAGAAGGCATGCACTAATAACGGAAGTAAGAGAAAAGAGGTTGTGACGCATGCACACACACACACACACACAGAAACTTTCACACGTTTGACTTTCTCTAACTACACACTCACACTTGACCTCAAAACCAACCCACTCGTGATCATGAGGAAGAGAGCTGGACATTCAGTCTGGGGCTTTGGCTGCTGTAGGGTAGTCTGTACAGGAGGTTTTTGGCTGCAGTGGGATTCGCTGTGATTGGCTATTTTGAGTTTTGCTGTCCTCAGGGCAATTGGCTGTTGTAGGGTTGCTTGTATTGGCTGCTGCTGGATTGGCTATATGGGTATTTGGATGCTGTGGGAGTGGCTATGCTGATAGTGTTCTACAAGGAAGAAGTTTGGGAGTTGTGTGACGTGTGTGTGTGTGTGTGTGTGTGGGGGGGGGTACTTGTGTGCTTTTTTGGTTTAGGCAGAATGGTGTGAGGCTGCAGAGAGGGTAAAAGCAGAGCGAGAGGCACAAACGTTCATTAAGTTTCATGTTCTATTTTCGCAGGAGGGAAAATCCTCCTTTATGCAGACCAGAGTCAAGCCCTCCTACGCTGATACAGAAGATCATTGAAAAGTTTATACTGTAACGTTATGTGCCACTCCCACTTATGCACTTATGTTGCTCTGTCTTGATCAGTATTCAATGATCTTTAGCTGAAAGGAGCAAAGGGCAGGTAGTGACCTGCTTTCGCTGGTAGAGTAGCTTGTCTGAAGGGTAGCAGGGTAAGCATGTAAGTTAGACTTGCAGGAGAGGACAGGAGTTGGCAAAGATTGAGCAAAGATTGAGATGGGATGGGGGAGGGGAGTGGCTGAGAGGGCAGGGAGGGATGCTGGGTAGTGGGAGGATCAAGGGGAGGGGTCTAAGTGTGACTCCTCCCCCGGGGGAGGCAGGGCTTCTGGTTGTTTCTCTATGGGCTCAGAGTTGGCAGTGGAGTTCATGACCTCTTCGATGTTACCAGTTGTCGGCGTCGGGCTTATCTTAGTCTATGAGAAAGAGAAGACAAGATGGGTGACAGAGTCATAAATGCAAACTGCCCAGAGTTAGAAAACAACTTGGTGTGTGTATAAGTGTGTGTGTGTGCTGCTGTGTGTGTGTGTGCTTGCCGATGTGAGTATGTGTGTGTGTGTGTGTGTGTATGCGTGTGTATATATGTATGTGTGTGTATCTGTGTGTGTGTGTAAGAGAGTGTAGAAAGAGTCGTTTCTTACATTATTGCCTACCTTTAGAGTTTCCACTCTCTCTTCAAAGGACTTGAAGGTGGGGGTGTTCCTGTAGAGAGAGAGAAAGACAACACATGAGCCTTGACACATGCTAACAGTGTGAGCCTTTTATACACGGACCTTGTTATGTTCTGTAACAGGTACTTGCAAATAGAATACACCCCTGAAGCCAGATTTTTTTGTTAAATAAGCCGTACAAAAACTGGTGTTAAGACTCTTCACATTTCACTATGCTGTTAGAGCATTTGTTTGCATTAAAGACTGCATAATACTTTGCTATGCTGATGAAACACTGTAATTGCTATACAAGACCTCTGCTAACAAATGGCAGCGTCTTGCTCTGGTGCCTTCACCTCAGTTTTTACACAGATGTGACATCATTACGAGTTCCAGCATCTGATGTGAGGGATGTGGGACATTGCGTCCTGACCCACGCTAACTCAAACTTCTCCCTATGACTGAGGAATTATGGGAAATGAAGTCCTGACATACACTCAGACCGCTCCCTGTGACCATAGGGAACTGTGGGAAATTGTTCTGCCAAGTTCTGCAGTTGCAACATTTTGAGACGCTTTGCTGCAGTTTCCATTTATCTGTTTGGGTGATGTAAAAAATGTTTTGAAACATCCTGATGCACACTATAACTCAGATCGCTCCCTGTGACTGGGGAGCTGTGTGGAAATTGGAAAGGGCCTAGAGGGTCAGTTATTCATTCACATGCCAGTCATAGTGGCCCACAGTGTAACCCAAAGCCACTAGAGTGTGACCTGAGAACAGCACCCAAACAAAGCCCCGACACGGCGGCCATGATGGCTCACACACAGAGCCGCCAGGTCTGGTTTCACCAGCCACAATAGAAACTGGCCTGACTGGAAACCACACTGGAGCAGCTATTGACTTGGCTTTCTTTGCTCTGCATTATTCCTCCTGTCCAAATGGACGCAAATGACCTATGTGCAGCCTCAGCTATGAGCTCTCCGGGTGTCTTCTTACAAGTCAAGAATCTTCTCTCTTCAAACAGACTTAAACTCTAGTGTCAGACACTTCCTGCTTCTCAAGAAAATCTACTATTTCAGGAAATGTTACTGCCTTTAGGGCACTGAGTGATGTAGTTGTGGATGGACAGGTCAGTGTTAGATATATGGACAGAAATGTGAGCTGAGCTGAGAAGAGAGGAGACAACATGTATATCAGGTGATCTGATTGAGATACACAACGTGTAATAATGTAATTAAGATTCAAAATCCCAACATGTACATAAGCAGGTACAGACTTCCAACATGAAACTAGGTGAAGTGATTCAGACTTCCAACATGAAACTAGGTGAAGTGATTCAGACTTACAACATGAAACTAGGTGAAGTAATTCAGACTTACACCATAAAACCTGGTGAACGGATTCAAACTTACAACCTGGAACAGGGTGAAGTGATTCTGACCTACAAATTGGGTAACACTTTAGTGTACACATATTCACCATTAACTACCATCTTATTAGCATGCAAATTAGCAACATACTAGCCATTTGTTAGTCATTACAAGTTACTTATTAACACCTTAATCTGCATGAGCTTATTCTACCCATAGTAAACCATTAACATAGAATTTCTCAAATATAAACTCCTAATTACTCCTCATTCATAGCGAATAAGCTATTTGTTGTATATGAATTATTATCTTAATATGCTTTGGTTAGTATGGGGCTTATAAAGCAGTAGTACAACAGCAACAGTTATTCTTCTTCAGTACTATTTTGAAAAGATGGTCTATTTATAGGAACAAAACCCAAAACTACAAGTGCCTAATAGTGTCCAAATAAGTCCTAATTGCGTCCTTTTTATTAAGAATAACTGTTTCGGAGAATAACTGTTCCTACCTTATAAGACCCTTACTGAGCAAAGCTAACATGGCCTTGCCTTCCTAGCACTTATCATTTCTCTACAGTGCTAGTTTGGATTTGATCCCATTGAGTTTGTTGTCTCAGGAGGCATTTTAACCTGTCCAATCAGCCAACAGAGGGAGGAATTATGAATGCAGAGCTAGAATGTTATCAGTCAAGGCAAGCAGTCAGTCAGGGGCTGATCCAATCTTTTTAAACTGCAATTGAATCTCTACCGAATTCCCAGACCCTCTGTACAAAACAAAAGTGTAGAACATGGGTCTGGTTTTATTACAAGGCTAGAGAAAAGCATGTTGAGATCATAATTCACATACAACAACTAGCTTACTCGCTATGAATAAGCAGTAATTAGGAGTTTATACTGGAAAACAATCTAGTTAATAGTCTACTACAGATAGAATAAGCTCATGTAGGATAATGTATTAATAAGTGACTTGTAATGACAAACAAATGGCTAGTATGTTATTAATATGCATGGTAATAAGCTGCTAACTTATGGTGAATATGTGTACCCTAACCTAAAGTGTTACCAGAAATTGTAACTAGCTGAGCTGAATCAGACGTCCAACATGTAACTAGGTAAACTGAATCAGACTTCCAACATGTAACTAGGTAGGCTCATAGCTAGATAAAACTGATAATGCACACAAGGGCTAGATTTGAGTGTGTTTTATTTGTGAACATAGGATGAACCATCCGCAGCTCAAAGCCAATCTCTCAAATGGGTGCTGTGGCATCAGAAACCGTACCATAAGTCAGCTGCAGCTTTCAACACCTTAAATTTATAACTTTTTAAGACCTTTTTATGACCATTACGATTGAAATTTAAGACCACTGTGGCACCCTTTCCGGCAAAAAACCTGCAAAGGTTTGTGGGATTTGAAGTAAAATAATGGATTCTACGTCCATAGGATATACTTTTTAATCATGCTATCGACTACAACTACAAACTTCACATGAAAAGAAATGTCCACTTTCCCTCAAATAGAAGACACACTTCAAGTAAGTGGCATAGTCCACACGAAATACACCACACTAGTGGGTCTACAGTAATAATTCACAACTCAGACCAATTTAAGACCTAGACTACATGTATTTAACTTAACTGCAACATATTTTGCATTTTAAGGCCTTAAATTCATATTTTTATGAATAATAGATTTTTTTAAGACTTTAGACTTTTAGACTTTTTATACCTTTTTAAGACCCTGTTGAAACCCTGATAAATGGGCCAAATGACCATGGACACACAGGTTTGAAACCGGCCTGCAGTAAATTCCTAAGCCCATCCTCTCTCTCTCTCTCTCTCTCTCTCTCTATCTCTCTCTCCCTCCCCCACTCACTTCCTGATTATCTTTATGATCCTACTTCAATAAAGGCAAAATAATAATAAATTAAATAATTGAAACCCATTTTAATACACCCAAGGGCTCCTCTCCTCTCCATACTGGTCATACCATTCTGTGTCAATAGAGTTTAAAACACAGAAAAACTAAACTAGGCTATGAGAGCACACCTTACACCTTTAGAGATTATGACGAGCCGCCATCTTGGCTCAAGTTTTCCTCACAGAAAGGCAATAAGCCCTGGGGGGTTGGTGGTGATGATGGTGATACTGTGGGGTTTGGGGTTTTATGTTCCTGGTGCTTACCTGATCACAGGCATGCTAGCAGAATGATGTAGCGAGCGAATACTATCCGTCAGCATGAAGGGGAGGAAGAAAGAAGCGGTAGTCAAGCAAAGAGCAAGTTAGAAGAGGAAACACAGACACATACACACACGCACGCACACACACACACACAGAAACACTTTCATAGCTGCCCTACAAAGTCATAGCCAGGCACAGAAAGACTGACTGAAAATAAACGGTGTGTGTGTGTGTTAACCTGTAATCCTGTAAGCCTCTATCAACTATTGACACAGCTCACACACATGCAAGCAAGATGCTCACACCTCCATCGTTAGACTAAAAGAGTGTGAGAGCGTGCATGTGTGTGTGTGTCTGTCTGTGTGGTGCATGTGTGTAAGCAAGACTCTTGTTGTAGTCCTTGTTCCTCTGCCATGAGAGAGTGTGGTTAGACAGAGGATGTTCATGCATTAGCTCTGAGCTCCACCAGAGCTATCTAGGATTAGGAAGTGGATCAGCTTGGCTAAAAAATGTCTTCTAGAGCAGAGTGTGTGTGCACTTATAACTTATAGCTTACTTATCTGTTTCTGGACGTAATGAGGATAGCCTGTTATGTTGGTGTATGAATCAGGACAGGGGTGGGCTAAACTTCCCCCTGGAACTGGTCTCAAGTGGGCTTAAGTGGTCTCAAGTGGTCGGCGCAGGGTCAAGCTGGGTTAAACCCTAAACAGAGGGGTTGCTATGTTGGGTCGCATCCTGCTGCAGTGGGCTTAACCAAAACACTATAGTCTGAGCTTGCTTGTGTGTGTGTGTCCGCGCATGTGTGTGTGTATGAGAGAGCAATAAGTGCAATAGGGGACTGATTAGGGGTGATGGGGTTGTGGCTAAGGACTGGTTAGAGATGGGGGGGCATATGAGACTGACCAGATGCTGGATTAAAAACAGTGAAATCCACTGGATTGTGATGAAGAAGGCTAGCCCAGCTAGCCCAGTTAGCCCAGCTATGGTCTCTGAAAAGTGCTACTGTCTGGTTACTATGGTTACTCGTTCACCCTGATCAAGTTGTAATTCCAATATAGCAGATGTAGCTTTAGGACAAATTCAGGTACACACACACGCATGCAAACTATCACTATACCCCCACAGCATCATGTAACACACACACACACACACACACTCTTCTAAAACACTGCAGCTCATGCGACACACTGACAAAAGAGATGAGAAGATGAGAGCCTGAGGGACTCTCAGTTAGCTTCAGCCACCACCACAGCAAACCTCAGACCTCACAGCAGCCTCAAGACGGGTCAAGAACACACACACATACACACACACACACACACACACTATAAGGTGCCTGAGACACAAAGGTGGGAGTAGAGGGATGGTGCACAGGCTAGTCACCCTCTCTGTGGTATTACTAGGGGAGGATGGACACTTACAGGAGTAGCTGTGAGTGTGTGTGTGTGTGTGTGTGTACACAGTATGTGAGTGTGTGAACATTTGTGTATAAAGTGTGTGTCTGTGTCTGTGTGCGCATTTGTATGTGAAGTGTGTGTGTGTGTGTGTGTGTGTGTGTGTGTGTGTTGCCTCACCTAACGTCCTCTAGTTTCCTGCTGATGGCAGATCCCACACTAGTGAAAGCTGCTGAGGCCTTCAGGCCGGCCTGGGACAGAGTCTCTGATGTCCTCCTATACCTGCAGGAGACACAGAAAGAGAGAGAGAGAGAGAGACAGAGAGAGATATAGAGAGAGAGAGGGGAGACACACAGAGAGAGAGATATATATATATATATATATATATATATATATATAGAGAGAGAGAGAGAGAGAGAGAGAGGGGAGACACAGAGAGAGAGACAGAGAGGGGGGGGGGACACAGAGAAAGAGGGAGAGAGGAGAGAGGGAGGAAGGGGGGAGACAGATTTGTGAGTGAGAGTATCAGCATATGAGAGTGTGTGTGTGTGTGTGTGTGTGTGTGTGTGTGTGTGAGAAAGACATACTGAGAAAATAAGATACTAACAGATGGAGAAGAGCTACTGAGAGCAGTAGGGAAGAGGAAGTGGACGGCTGACAAAGGTGTGTGTGTGTGTGTGTTACACTGTGTCCGTGTATGTATCTGCTACTCAATATTCTTGATAGTCACTCACTTTGTGCCTGAAAAACTAACCACTTTGTTCACTGTGTCTTTGTGTGTGTGTGTGTGTTTGTGTGTGTGTGTGTATGTGTGTGTGTGTGTGTGTGTATGTGTGTGTGTACTATTGATGTTTCTGCTTACTTTACAGATCTTTTATTTCTGTATGCTTTGACAACACAATAGTTTTGTCATGTGATCTGCCATCTGGATTGAATTTAATTGAATAAAGTTGAATTGAAATTAACTTAATTGAGAGAGAAAGAGACAGAGATGTTTTGTCAAAGCTTGTTTGGAGGGTGGTGTGTGTGTATATGTGTGTGTGTGTGTGTGTGTGTGTGTGTGTGTGTGTGACATACGCATTAGATGTGGTGACCTCCTGCCAGCCCTTGGTGATATTTTGTCGGAGCTCATTCAGAGGGGTGATTCCCAGCTTACGCTTCAGTTCAGCCACCTGCTTCTCCTTAGAGGCCAGAACCTGAGACAAGGTCTGGATTTCCTCCTCCACCTGCACACACACACACACACACACACACACAAAGAGAAAAGCAGATTTGTGTTAATGAGTGTGTGTGTGTATGTGCGAACACGTATGCTTTTGCATGTATGTTGTTCACTGTAGATGTGTGTGTGTGTGTATGTATGTGTGTGTGTGTGCGTGCATGCATAGGACAAAACTCACCTACACACATACGCATGCACCCTCACACACACACACACACACACACACACACACACATACATACACACACACAAACACACACACACACATACATATACATACACACACATACACAAACACACATATACACACACACACACACAAACACACACACACACAATTAGCTGGAAGCTCATACTGATTTAACCCCTGACCTTCATGAGTAACCTGTGACTTAGAAGTAGGCATGCTAAAAGCTTAGCTGTAAAGACCTTGAGACCTCAGCCTTAAAATGTAACTGTTTGGACCTCAGGCTAGTTTGACCTGTAACCTTTGTGAACTCTGACCTTTGCCAATTCTGAGTGAAGCTCCTCTTGCTCTTCCTCAGTCAGGGCTGGAGGAGGTAAGGGGGGTCCCACTGTTGTCACAGCGTCCTCTCCCACCTCAGGGACGGAGTCTGGCCTCTGTGCACCTGGACCTTGACACACACCCACGCATATAAACCCACACACATAAACACACACACACACACACACACACACAGCCACACACACACAAAGTAACCGCAAACACATTAAACCTTCCCAAAAACAAGTAGCCAATTTGTCAGCCATGTTGTGTCTAGTTTTTCAATGCATATAACCCATAGCACCCTAGGTGCCTCTGCTCAACATTGTTTTTCAAGGGCTTCGGTTTCCCTGACTAATTTTTTCATCTGTCCCTGATGTTGATGTTGATCTTGAGAAAGTATACAATGACAAAGACGAAGAACAAAAATTCAAAAGCAAAATGTGTTTTAAAAATGCAAGGAGTCACAAGTGCAACCGTTCTTCATTACATGGTAACTGACTACAATACTTGAGATGAGATGTTTACACCACTGATTCATACACAGAGTGAACAAGTATAGAGGCATGTGCACCTGACCCACACTCAAGCTTTCATTGAGGTAATGCCGAACCATCTGGTACTGCTCCTTTCAGACTCTTTTTTATGACAGACTGCCAGAGGTTTTGAGCTCCCTTTCAAACACACATACACACTCACACACACACCTGGGTGCGCATACCACACGCACACACACATGCAGCTACTCAAAGTTCAAGCAGAGTTTGTGGGAAGAGACTGTGTCTCTAGTGATGGGCTAGGATTAAAGTGTCGAGGGCGCCTTCTGCAGGTGATGAAGAGGAAGACGTCTGTTGTCTCTCCAGGATTCAAAGGAGACGCAGAGGACACCATAACCAGCTGAGACAAAAGGCATCAGCCTCTCTCACTCACTCACGCACGCACACACACACACACATACACACTTACCCTGATATACCTGCCAAGCTTGCCAAGCATGACCAAACTTAAGCACTGTGTGTGTGTTTAAGTGTGTGTTTGTGTGTGTGTGAACGAACGACAATTTTCTCTTCAGACAGCAGAGAGCTGAGCATCCAAATGCAGTTGTTCATCTCCTCTGTCATCACATGCTAGTGGGTTAATGAGCTCCTCCTGATGGAGAAGTGTGTGTGTGTGTGTGTGTGTGTGTGTGTGTGTGGGACAGAGGGAGGTAGTGGGAAAGCCAAAACAGCAGAAATGAAAAGGACGTGACCATCAGGACTGGACCATGCCACTGACAAGTGCAATGAGTGTGTGTGTGTTTCTCTCTCTCTCTCTTTCTCCCTTCTCCCTCTCTCTCTCTCACGCACATGTACACACACACACACACACGCACATGTGTACACACACGCACATGTACACACACACACACACATGTACACACACACACACACACACAAACACAAGACAAGCACCCCCTCTGCATTCCACTTTTCCACTCCCTACATCTCAAACTATCTGGGGCACTGGACACACCCACACACAAAATTGCACATTCAGGAGTGTGTGTGCATGTAGGTCTAACCATTCTTAGTGTGCTGCAGAGTACTGCAGTATGTTGCATAGTGAATGTGTGTGTGTGTGTGTGTGAGAGAGAGAGAGTGAGTGAAAGAGAGAGAGAGATAGAGAGTGTGTGAGTGAAAAAGAGATAGAGAGTGTGTGTTTACGGGGCTGAAAGCCTTTGTTACATTTCAGGACAAACTGGATGTTCTTCTTCTTCAACCCCCGCCCATTCATGCTCCCTAAAGCATGCCACGTGTGTGTGTGTGTGCATGTGTGAGTGTGTGTGTGTGTGTGTGGGGGTGCGTGTGTGTCTCAGCACCTTTAAATGTCATTCTGTGGCCTATACAGATGGCAAGGGTCTACTTTTTCCCGTATTCCAGTAGATTACAATACTTCAAACTACAAGATACCTGTGCTGCAACAGACTCAGCAGTGAGTTTAAGCACTGCTTTAACTTCTTTGCTCTGTCCAAGGCAGGGGCACCGCTGGGGGGGGGGGGGGGGTTAGGATGATTCCAAGGGCCTGGCACTGATAGGGGGCCCTAGAGAACATTCTAATATTATAATCAATGTTTGGGAGGCCCAAAATATTTTTCTCTCATAGGGCCCAAAATTTCTAGCTGCGCCACTGGTCCAAGGTCACAAAGTACAAGAGTAGAAAGTAGGCTATAACATTTACATATATAACCTATACAAATATCATATACAACATATACAAAAGCATTAGAATGAAAAGTATCTGTTATGTCGTGGGCTGTTTACTTTAGATGACCACATTAAGAACAGACAGACACAGCTTTACACTTGTTTAGCACTGAACTTGTTTTACTGACGAGCAGCCTCCTGTGTGAACACACATATCTATCGTATATAACTGACACAACCACAGGGCACAGTGACAACCAGTGGTGTGTTACACATCAGTGCAAAGCACATACATCACAGTATCCGAACTTCTGAAATGAATGATGATGAGTGGAATGCAGCATTTGATTAAACCTACAGCGTCTAAATCTCCCCCCACAGTGTTTTGTACTGTTGTAAGGCCATGTTGGTGCCATCTCACTATATGTCCACTGTCTGTGCTGTTTCTACTGTCCCATAGCGAGCAGAAAGAAATGCACTTTTAAAAAGAAAAGAAAAACAGAGATTCAACCCTTTTCAGTATCTCACAGACTCAGTGATTTGGTTCCAGAATTCAACCAGTTAAACATACTTAAACACACACTTATAGCAAAACACCTCCATCTTTGACTATACACAGGCACAGGTCACACACACACATAGGCACACACACCCTCACTTCAGACATTACTTAGACACACATAGTAGGGAGAGTCACACACATTCTGTCTGTCTGTATGTTTGTGTGTGTGTGTGTGTGCGTTTGTGTGTGAGACTTTTTCCTTGCATTTTTAGACAGGTGGGTAAGAGAGACTGCAGACATTTTGGTAAGCAGACACTACTGTAGGAAGCATTGCATTGATTTCTCCTTGTCTTACATGAGCTCTCCTTGTGTGTGTGTGTGTGTGTGTGTGTGTGTGTGTGTGTGTGTGTGTGCTTCCCTGCTCTGTGAGTCTTGCTGCAGTTTAATAATCCCATTCTCTCATTCTATCACTTTCTTCATGTGTGTCCTTTCAACCTCTTTCCCCTCAGTCTTCTAGGAGAGATCTTTAAATTGACAAACCTGTGTGTGTGTGTGTTAATCTATGCAAATATGTTTCTATAGCTGTGTGTGAGTACGTCTGTATGGTTAAGTGTGTGTGTGTGTATATCTATTAGGGCTGGGCAATAAGGCCTAACATTCATATTGTGGTCTAATGTCAAGAATAGACGGTATGCGGTATATATTGTGATATATTCTTCATATAACTTTAAAATAGTTTCAAATGTACAGTACTGATCAGGTGACACAGCGACACAAGTTGTATTTTTCTCCAAAAATAATGAGCTAATTTATTGATTTCGGAATGTTTTGGGCCCCAAATAATATTGAGGTGAACCCTCAAACACCAACCTCCAAGATGTTCCCGTGTTCACCCCCTTTGATAGAGGGAGTGTTTAAGCTTGTGGAACCTGTGGGCTCTTCTTGTCAAATAGATGTTTGAAAACGACAACTAACAACACCATGGTAAAGAGAACAGAAATTAGGCTACCAATACGTAAATTAGCCGTAAATGACTCGGTTAGCATACGACTCATGTAATCGACAAAATGCATGCATTTATCTGCGGAAACGTCCAAGTCAGCTTAGGATAGGTACACCTTCTTTGCTACCATTATAAGATGGTTAATAAAGTCTCTGAAGTCAAAAGTATACATCTTGTGTTTGGACTTGTACGTATTCATTTGAAAGTGTATTCCCACATATGAATACATAGGCTATATGCAAATCAAAATCAAATCTAAACTGCACTATTGCGGTAGACCGGTATAATAAAAATCTCTACTGTTGGCCACATTTATATTGTATATCGTTTATACCATTTATACTGCTCAGCCCTAATATCTATGCATGCGTGTTTCTCTTTCTCTGTGTGTGTGTGTGTGTGTCTATATCTGTTCCTGAGTGACGCGTGTGTTGTGTGTGTGTGTGTGTGTCTATATCTGTTCCTGAGTGACGTGTGTGTGTGTGTGTGTCTATATCTGTTCCTGAGTGACGTGTGTGTTGTGTATGGTCCCCTCCCACCCTGTGTCCTTGGCACACATGCACTCAAGCTCAGGCAATCACTGGCTGTGAACACACACACACACACACACACACACACACAGTTGGAGCATATGACTCAGGAAAACGAAAGAGAAGAATAGTGAATAGTATGTAGTATGTGTATGTTGAGCTATGATTCCTTTTTGATGGCTCATAATTATTATTTAAGAAAAAAACAACATTAAAAATATTTTTTTGTTTGTCAACAATGCACATTGCTGCTGTTAATATGGTAGGCTAACAACTTAACAGTAGGCCTGATTCCATATAATTCATTATAATTACTTCTAAGTACTTATTAGTATTAAGCAATGTGATGTTTCTGTAATTATCTGTATCTTGCTTTGGACATCTGCAAAATACCATGAACACAAACATAATTAATTAAAAGACCATAATTGTTTTCAGTATAATTAATTAAAGAGATAGTTCAAACTAATTCCAACCTTAGCCGTGTTTTACAAGCTTGTAAAATGCCTGATCGCTATTCAGTCTCTGTTCTACAAAGTTCTCTTGTTCTCCCTCCTTCCAAAACCACTCGACAAGCTCGTAGGGCTATGATTGGAATTACTCCAATTTATCGCTTTAATTAACAAGCCATATTTTTTCCGGTGTAATTATGGCAGTAATGTTGTAATTATAGCATATATTCAGAGACATGGGCTGTAGGCCGTGCTATAGCCTAGCCTGGACATGCTCCAGTCTAATTAGAAACTTCCCCAGCTCTAGTGCACAGTTGGATTAGTAAGAGCTTGAGTGTTTCAATTTAATCAATTAATCAACCAGCCTTATTGACTTCTGAGTCATCAATGAACATATTTTAGGCATTGGATTATGTAAATGCTTAATTATTACTGCAGGATGTTCTTGTAAGTGCCATTTATGATAGATGAGAGATGTGGGCAGTGATGCAACCCTGCCTGGACGTGTGCCAGTTTGAGTGGAGTCTTTTCTCTACGCTGATCTGTTACTCTGCTGGATTAGAAAGGGCTTCCCCCGAGGTCCTCCACTGTCCCACAATGCACCGGGAGCACTCGGCATTTTGTATTCACTTTCCCCTTTCCGAAATGGCACACTGCTGTACTTACTCTCACAATGGTACCATCCAGGGTCCATACTCATCTCATGGCCTAAGTACTACTGTATAGCAGTACGCCACTGTGGAAGCAGCCAACATTTCATTATGTTTGTTGTGTGCGTGCGTGTGTGTGTGTGTGTGTGTGTGTGTGCGTGTGCTTATTTCAGAAGGCATCAATGTGGAACACAGCAACCCCATGTAGTACATAACTAATCATCTTATCTTCCAGTATCCCAGAGTGCAATGCAATCTTCACCATTTAGCCACAGATAGTTCTGATGCTAGAGTTAAGTCAAGCTGAACAGGACACAATAGAAACACTCTCAAGAATGTGCTGACAGTGTGTGAGTGTGTGTGTGTGTGTCAGTCAGTTTAGGTATTCTGTAACAACACTTCAATTTAGTCTCTCTGTCTTACACACACACACAGACACACACACAACGGGTACGATGCTTAGAAAAAAATTAAACACCCACACATACACTCAATACTAAACTCTTAGCTTCCTGGTATTACCTACAACAATAACTTCATCACACCCAAGCCAGCACACACACACTGGCAGTCTCCATCTCCATCACACAAACACAAACACACACAGACACACACAGGCTGTGTGTGTTACCTCTGGCAGTGACGGGAGGCGAGTCTGGCGGCGTCTCGCTCAGGTGTGGGTAGAGGTACAGGTAGTGTGTGTTGACCCCCTGCTCAAAGTTAAAGGGCGACGTGTAATCCTCCTCTTGCTGCTGCTGTGTCTCCATGCTGGGCCGACGACAAACCTCTCCCTCCCCCTCCGCCACCCCCACCCCCACCCCCACCCTCACACCCGGCCTGCCGTCACCACTGATTGTCTGCATGTGATGAGCGCGTGTGTGTGTGTGTTTGTGTGGGCGTGCGTGTGTGTGTACGTGTGTGTGTGTGTGCATGTGAGGTATGTCAGGCGTTCCTGGATGGCTCACATGACAGAGAGAGAGGTGTTCTAAGGAAGTGCTGGCACAGGGAGTCAGCAAATGAATGAGTTACCACTCACTGTGCTCTCTCTCTCTCCCTTTCTCTCTCTCCCTTTCTCTCCCTCCCCCTCTCTCTTTCTATATATATTCTTCTCTCTCTATCTGTCTCCTACCCTATCTGTATCCTACCCTATTCTCTCTGTCTGTCTTTTTTCAATCTCTCGTTCGCTTTAACTGTCTTTCCTTTCTTTCACTTTTACCTGTGCCTCTCTCTCTCTCTCTATTACTTTGTCGTGTCTCAAAGGTCGGTGTGTGAGTTCCGTAGCCTTCTCAGTGTAGTCGCATTCAGAGCTTGCATCATCAGCATGGGCATCTCACAATATAAATGACGCAATCTGTGTGTGTGTGTGTGTGTGTGTGTGTGTGTGTGTGTGATCCCATACCACTCCCTCCCCTCTTTGTGCATGAAACTGCAAGTCCCTGACCCCTCCCTCCGTACATCCCTCATCCCGTCTTGTCGTTCGTCGACTGAAAATCCCTCGATTGGCCCTCTGTGCCACCCATGGATCATGTGACCTGGATGTGGCCTGAGGATTGGTGGAAACTGACAGAGGTGTAATCTGCCTGCACTGGCCCAGATTACGCCTGTTAATCCCTTTCAAGCGCACTCACACACACATACACAAAGACACACACACACATACACACACACATACAAACACACACACACGCCTCACTGTGCACCAACAAAACCCAGCTCACTCAAGTGGAGGACTCTGCTATCCCATCATCCCCTTGAGCCAGATCATACACATAAACCAGCAGTGTGTGTGTGTGTGTCATCAGAAAACTGTGAGTGGTACTAGAATATTCTCTGTCTCTGATACAAAATGCAAAATACACAAACAAACATTCATAGTTCAAACTGGCAAATGTATAGACACATAGACACACACACACACAGACATACACACACACACAGACATACACACATACACACACACACACAGACATACACACACACACACACACACACAGACATACACACACACACACACACACACACACACACACACACACACACACACACACACAGACATACACACACACACACACACACACACAGACATACACACACACACACAGACATACACACACACACACACACACACACACACACACACACAGACATACACACACACACACACACACACACACACACACACACACACACACACACACACACACACACACACACACACACACACACACAGACATACACACACACACACACACACATACACACACACACAGACATACACACACACACAGACATACACACACACACACATACACACACACACACACACAGACACACACACACACACAGACATACACACACACACACAGACATACACACACACACACACACACCCTGCCACACACAAATGTGTGTGCGTAGGAAGGGGGATGTGAATGTGTACAAGTGTGTGTGTGTGTGCAGGAGGGGGGTTAAAAGTATGTCCAAGTGTCTGTGTCTGTGTGTGTGTGTGTGTGTGTGTGTGTCCAGGCCAGTAATGGCCAATGAACATCCGTCTGGCCCTTGTGTCTAATTTGTGTGTTTTGAGGTCAACGGATTTTTGGCCAATCCAAACACATGAGACCTCTTTAAAAAGGTCACAACACAAACAAATAAACAAACAAACCACAAATAAACAACAAATATAATAATAATTATTATAAATAATAAATATTAGCCACACCACACACACACACACACAGCATGGATGACTGAATTCATACTCAAAATCAACACACCATGAGATAAGTGTGTGTGTGTGTGTGTGTGTGTCTGTCTGTCCAAAACAATTTATGCAAACACACAAATACTCACTCACTCACTCACACACACACACACACACACACACACACACACAAAGATGCCACTCATTATACAACCTCCCTACATCCATCCATACAATTTAAGACATGAACACAATACTCTAAGTGTAATCAATGTGCAAAATGAATTGCACACCCCTGTACATACACACACCCCAGAATCACAGGTGTGTACACACACACACACACACTCTCTCACACACACACACACACCAAGGAAAGCAGAACCTTGCTAGCTACATGTTGCCTCTGCACTGCACCAGGATGTTTGCTCTTCTATCAGGTCCTGTTGGCCTGCAGCCAGAACACACAGCATGCATTTCAACACACACACACACACACACACACACACACCAAACTTGACCAGGCTGATCACAGACTTGATTTCACTACACACACACTCCACTCAACACTCAAGTTTTCACCATACACACTACACACCCACACACAGCCACAAATATACTGCTTAGCCAAAGCAAACACCCTGTTTATTTCACCTAATACAAACACGAACACACACACACACAGCTTAGCCAGACCACACACCATTTTTCTTCCCCTATACAGACAAACACACACACCCTGTTTATTTCACCATACACACACACACACACACACACACTGCCTAGCTAGAGGACACATGAATACACACACACACTCAGTGTAGGAGAGCTATTCTGTTGTGTAGTTTAACATTAATAGTTAAACTTGTTCTTGTCTGGCAGGCCCAGTAACACTAATAACATGACGGGCATGTTCAGACTGATGCTGTGAACGGCACGATCACTTTGGGCATGTTCAGACTGAATGCACACCGACGCTGAGATTAATGTGGCCACTCTGCCTGTGTTCAGCCTAAATTACTGTGAATCACATGACCACAGCCCTTGGATCTGTGAAGACTGTTCCTAAAGCTCCAATCAGGAGTGTAGGGCTGATCGTGTGACTGGACCCTGGGGTAGCTGTAGATGGATGCTGATGTGTTGTCTTTGTACTGAGGGTACAAGTTAAGGGGATGTAAATGAAGGTTGAGGCTAGAGCAAGGCTACTTCCTGTGTGTGGTTTGAGGAAAATACACAAAGAGGAAGCAGAAATACAGAGAAAGAGAAAGAGAGGAAGAGAGAAAGAGAGAGAGAGAGATGCTCAAAACACATTCATCTTGTTCTGCCAGTGACCGTTATCTCAGGGGGTGCACTGATTGGCTGTCGGTCACCATTGTGATGCCACACTGAAGAAGGACACTGATTGGATGACACTGCAGTATTTGCCAGAGGGGAAATCTACGGCTGGAAGTGACCCCAAATTTATCAAAGAAAAAACAAGACCTACAAATATACAAAAAAACGATCTTTAGAAATCTGTACATGGGACCCTAACCCCAAGTCAGACTAAGTCTGCTTGTCGAACATCATGAGCTCTATTAAACTCAAAGAAATTTCACTGATCAGTGGAAGAGGCAGTGCCTTTCCAAAAGTGTGTGAGTGTGTGAGGGAGGGAGAGTGTGTGGGGATGTGTATGTGTGAGCTGGGTTATATGTGTGTGTTATGGATGTGGTTTGCTGTGCAGTATGTGCTTGTGTGTTTGTGTGTGTGTTTGTGTGTGTGTGTGTGTGTGTAAGTGAATCAGAGTGAATAAATAAGCAAGCGAGTGAACAATCAAGAGATAGGGAGATCGAGCGAGAGAGAGAGAGAGAGAGAGAGAGAGAGAGAGAGAGAGAGAGAGAGAGAGAGAGGGACACTGTGTATCTAGGAAGTCACTTCCTTCTTAGAAAGTTCCATTTTTCCTTCAGTCTAAATGTGGGACAGTATGCCTTGCATTTAACCTCACTGGGGACATGGAAAACAACTAACACTGCAAAGGCCTGAAATAAACAAGAAAGAGCGAAAGAAAGAGAGAACAAGAGAGAGAGAGAGAAGGAGAGAGAGGGAGAGAGAAAACAAGAGAGAGAGAAGGAGAGGGAGAGAGAGGGGGGGAGAGAGAGAAGGAGAGGGAGAGAGAGAGGGGGAGAGAGAGAGAAGGAGAGGGAGAGAGAGAGAATGTTAAGTGGACTCTCTCTGAGTGGGTAATAAAGCACAGCATCTAATCAATTAGGAGATTATTCCAGACACCCCGTGTCACATGACTGTACGGTAAAAACGAGTGTCATGGGACAGGGCTGCCACCCCAGGGTGACCGAGAGCAAGCAGAGCACCCGGGTCATGTGACACACACAGGAGAAGAGAGCAAAGCATGATGGGATTGCTCTCTCACACATCTCATTGGATGACAGACAGTCAGACTTCCTCAGCATGTCTGACTTTGTGAGTGTGTGTGTGTGTGTGTGTGTGTGTTGGGTTATGCATGAGGTGGAGGCTATGGTTGTGTCTGTGGAAGGGCTGGTGGAACAAGACTAGGTGGTGTGAAGTAGGCCATGGTGTGCCTGTGTGTCAGAGTGTGTGTGTGTGTGTGTGGAGAGAGAATGGTGTGTGTGTGTGTATGTGTGTGAGGGGGGAGGGTTCAAAAACAGCTGAAGGCTACATCAGCATCTCACCCTGATGTAATGTGGAGCAGATCAAAGAAAAATGTCATAACACACATATACAGCACAGCAAACCACAACAAACACGTGTGTGTACACACACATGGGTACAAACACACACACACGCACACACACACAAAACATGAGGAATAGAAATATGGAGCTCACAGTGAGACATCATCTTTCTGCTAGTGGTGCGAGGTTGGCACTAACTCAGTCAGTACGCACACACACACACACAAGGACAGACGTGGACAGACACAGACATGTACAAGTGCACAACAGACACACACAGAGACAATACACACAAACACACACACACACAAACAAACACTCACACACACAAACACACATACGGCTCACAGCCTCATGGAAAACACGAGTTAAAAATAGCTCACCTGGCAGAAGGATAATAACCATCTGTGCTGTCTTCACTGCCCACGACACAGTGAGAGTGTGTGTGTGTGCGCGTGTGTATACGTGTGTGTTGTGTACTGCTCTGAAGACAGGGGTACGGCTAGTGTGTGCTCCTTCAAGCTAGTTAAGTTTGTAAGTTATGCTTCATTTGGGTAATAAGGGTAAGGGTAGTTAGGGTAGTTAGTTCTTCGTACACACACACACACACACACACACACACAAAATTACTTGGTGTTACATTTCCTGCATCAGTCAGGGATTGAACCAGCAACCCCTTGGTTACCGCTCTGGGTCTCCCCTTACCGACACGACACAACTTGGCACAGCACAATACGTTTTAAGACATCTGAAACTGACCTTGTAGTATCAACACAATGTAAAACAATACCTGTTCTGACATAATGTCATTCACCTAAGCTGTATGTTGCCTAGATAAAGGGCTTGTAATGCCACAATATGCCACAGGTGGCGCTGGACAATGACAACAACAACACTATGCTTTTCAAGGTAGCCAAAACACAAACTTCTATATTGAGGTGGAACAGACACGTGAACACATGGGGACATGCTGTGTCAGGATGCGCCATGTGTGTGTGAATGAGGAGGAGCTTTGGGACCAAGGAATTTAAAAGTGACTTCAACACGGAAGAATAATTAGCCTATAGATGTCCAAAAGTTCCATGTTTTAAGTTCTAGTAAGCAACGCTCCTGTGAATAATTCACGTGGATGTGACTCAAACGCTGTTAGAGTTGGACTACAGAGACTAGGAAGTGTGGAGACAGCTGGAAGCCAACAGGAACAGAAAAGGTGATGACAGCTTACACACATACACACACACACACACACACACACACACACACACGTACCTATAAACACAGACAGGTAAACAGATACCCTAACACGCTTACAAAACATGACCAAAACACATGCACACACACCTACCCACTCACACACACACACACACACACACACATACACACACACACAGAGACCTTGTTTGCTCAGCAGGCAGACACCACAGATGCACACACCACACAGGTTTGATTTCCTTTAGCAAACACACTCAGGTGTGCATTTCCTTTCAAAGCCAAATAGTCATGAATGAAACTCCCTTTCAGAGTGGAAATCAGGTAATTTGTAGCCAGGATGACAACAGTAATGTCATAGAATGTCATCAAACATTAGGCTTTATATGAACTTAAAGTTAAAGTGACATCTGAATTATATTGTAAAAGTTGCCAAGATCTGTGTAATCTATTAGGCCAGAGCATATGTGTGAAGTGGTAGTTCTCCTGACCACTTAGCTGCACACTGGCAAAGACAGGTCTTCTGCTATGGCCCCTGTCTATCCCACCAATCAGAAGTCAGGGTGGGGATATCCCACCAACTAGAGGTTAGGGTAGAGATATCTCACCACTCAGAGGTCAGGGTGGGGATGTCCCACCAATCAGAGGTCAATACTCCTGTCACACAACCCCAATATGGTGTGTGTGTGGTGCTGACTCTGAAAGGCTTTCTCTGATGAAAAGGGCTCTTTGGTCCTCCAGCCAGCTAGCTTGTGCGTCTGTATAATCTAATAAGGGAAATCATAACGGCCCTCATTCCTATTAGCCTTATGAACCACTGCACTCTCACGCAACAACAACAACAGACACAGACCACTAGCACAACATCATCCATGGGGCCAACAGATAAGCACAGCTCACCACACAGTCCAGTGACCAGCACCAGCTAAAGCTAAAGCGCTACCGCACAGTATATACAACATAAAGACAGTACAAAGCCCAGTGGTCACCACATAGTCCACTGAAACGGTGGTTATTGCTAGCAACAGCTGATTCCATTATTTCTTGCAAGTTCAACCATCATTTACTATGTTTGTTATACAGTAGTTACTATCAAACTATGCTCTATTCTAGCCCTCTATATAGCCCTCTAGAGTCTTTGGTTACCATTCAATAAAGCATTGATATGAAACAGAAAATAGTATTTCTATTCTCCTGATGACAATGACTGTATATAACTAAGCAATAAGAACTGAGAGGCTGTTCTGTACCATGACTATTGGCCCAAGGCGGAGCGAAGCTCAATTGTTTATTGTTTATCGCTTTCATTGCTTATTTTGTTTATTGTTTACCACACATATCTAGACAAAGCCACGGCAACAAGAAATGCACCAATTTATTCCTAAACATCAATTCCTTCACCAAGAAGAATATTTCCTTCAGCTGAATGATTGACAAGTAATGCACAACGTAACTTCTGAATGCCGCAGCAATATAGAACAAAATGCATGTTAATGGATGCTTTTAGTGGAATTTCAAAACAGCTGTGTTTTTAGCCTGCTTTTTTACTTTGAACCATGTATTGCCTCATACGATGTCAGGAAGAACCTGTACTGTATATGGCTGCTCCAATAGAGGTGGTACAGGACACGTTTTGGAATAAAAATGAAATTTGCACCGTGACCCGGGACTACCACTATAACTCAGACTGCTTGTCTTAGATCTATGGTTAGCTAACATTATATTAACGTTATTAACCAATCTGAAGCCCAAACAATTCTGCCCTAGTTCACGTTTTGGAGCTGATCTCATCCCAGAAGGTTCATAAAATAGTCCTGTACATAAAATATTAGGTTCGTGTTTAACGTAATGTAGCAACCTAATGATCATGCTAGCAAGCTAACATCATTGTCAGCAAATTTTACTACTATAACCGTCCTATTATGCACATTTTAAAAGCCTTAACGTGGAGACTAATATATTGGTACTTTAGTGAGTGACCGGGGGCTACTGCCAAACATTGTCAATGCTTCTTTCTTCGCAATTATGCTGCGACTGTCAATTGCTTCCAATGGCTTTCAATGTGATGTAACGTTAGCACAGCAGTAATGGTGGCGTCACAAGATGGCAGTGCTCACAAATTTCCTGGTGGATTTGTCTATAGTAGTAGGCTATAGTGTAGCGTATTTTTATACTGTACATGTAGTCATTGGGCCCAGGAGAACCTCAGCACACAGAGGCCACCAAAGGCTCAGCAGTACAGCCCCGTGACCAGCACGACTTCAGCACACAACCCAGTGACCATCATCACATGAGCACCCAACCAGAGATATTTGAATACTGACAACTTTAACCCTCTCTGACCCAACACAGTGACCATCATCACTTGAGCACCCAACCAAAGATCTTTGAATACTGACGACTTTAACCCTCTCTGACCCAACACAGTGACCATCATCACTTGAGCACCCAACCAGAGATCTTTGAATACTTGCAACTTTAACCCTCTCTGACCCAACACAGTGACCATCATCACTTGAGCACCCAACCAAAGATCTTTGAATACTGACCGCTTCAACCCTCTCTGACCGAAACAGTGACCATCATCACATGAGCACCCAACCAGAGATCTTTGAATACTGAAAACTTCAACCCTCTCTGACCCAACACAGTGACCATGATTCATTACTTTAGAGAAAATGGCCAGTGTGTGTAAAGGCTCCCACTTCACACACTACTGTCCAACTCAGACCCCAGGGTTCAAAAGGTCAGCACAGTCTCCACTTGGTCTGAGACAAAGAGACCAGCTTGTCAGCCACAGACCACAAAACACCAGGAGATAGGCTAACCAATTCAACCCAAACCCCAAATTCTAAACCTTCTCTTAACCCTTCATCTAGGATAGGCTACAGCCTGTAGGCTACCTCACAACTACAGCTTTCAGAAAGCAGTATCTTGCTAGAGTTACAGCCTCTTGCTTACTTCACAAAATACCCGTGTTTGAGAGCAGCGTCTAGCCTTGGTTACAGCCTCTAGTTTACTTCACAAACTACCTGTGTTTGAGAGCAGCGTCTAGCCTTGGTTAAAGCCTCTAGTTTACTTCACAAACTACCTGTGTTTGAGAGCAGCTTCTAGCCTTGGTTACAGTCTCTAGTTTACTTCACAGACTACCTGTGTTTGAGAGCAGCGTCTAGCCTTGGCTACAGCCTCATGCCAGCAGTTAAAAGTCCTAATCAGGAAACAGAAATGTGAACTGTTTCATTTCATAATATTTAATAAACTCCCAGGTTGTACAGGAACAATTTAGCACACAGTTCACAACCTGCAAGATTTGGGCTGCCACTGGATGTGATTTAAGCTCCCTCTTGACATCAAAGTCAGCTGCACTCACTGCCAGGTACCACACACACACACACTGCTCTCTGTCGTTGCCAAGGCACACAGAGGGCTGTGAGCATTCTTTGCTGAACCAACAAAGCACCGACGTGCCATTCTCCGACACAAAATGGCGTCCCTCTGTCCGTACACCCACCTGTCAACAGGGCCCACAGCCCTGGCTGCCCATAGCTAGAGACGAAGACGCGGTTGGATGGTGGCCCCTGTCCCAAGGCTACCTGAGACATACAAACACACACACACACCTGTGTTGTCCTCTGTGGGGCCACACAAGTTAGCCTGAGTCCAGTCTCACCAGTTATATGAAACAAAATAAATAATGAATAATGAAATAATGAACATATAACCTCTCTCTCTCTCACACACACACACACACTCTCTCTCACACACACACACACGTACACATACACTCCTGATGCATAGGTCTACCTGAACCCACTGCTATACATGGCTCTGAATGGTCTGTGGTTGCCATGACAGCAGTAGAAGACAAATGCTTTCCTTCTACCTGTGGAAACTAAACTCTCCAAACAGATGATTGTACAGCTGCTGAAGATTCCTCTGGCACACAGAGGACTGCATTCGTTTGGTACACCTCTAGGCTGGTACCAGTACTAATTAGACAGACAAATAGCAACACAGGGCCACAACGAGAACAAGGTCTTGATACTTGCAACAGTGTGTGTGTGTGTGTGTGTGTGAAAGTGTGGTTTTGGGCGGAGTGCAGGAGCATTGCTAAATATCTGCCTGTGGTTACAGATCAACGTCTTAGGGCCTGCTAAAAGGGAGGAGCCCTTGACAAACAGATCAACATGCAAAACTTTGGATGAGAGATGGAGAAAGAAAAACGGGGGGTGGGAAAAACAGAAAGAGCATGAGAAAGAAGTAGACAGACAGACAAACAGACAGACAGAGAAAGGCACAAAGACAGATAGACAGAGAGAGTGAGAGAGACAGAAAAAGTCACAGCTCAAACTGAACTTCTGCAAAATTATTGCCATACATCACCTTACGTAATTCTACTGGGACCAGTAAGAATCATAGATGTTTTGTGCAGTACAGTTGGACAGTGGGCAGTCTGGATGCACTGATCATGCATTTTCCTCTTGTGCATATAAATAAACATGTTTGAACATAAATGTGTCCACACATTGCTTAGAATGTGACTGTGTGTGTGTGTGTGTGAGAGAGAGAGAGAGAGAGGGAGACAGAGAAAATGTATGTGTGTGTGTGTGTGTGTGTGTGTGTCAGAGAGAGAGAGTGTGGTGAATGTGCTTCAGAAAAGATTTCATCAACTGGTTGGAATTGCTGCACTAGGCTCAGTTGTGTGAGAGATGACAGAGAGAGTGTGAGTGAGTGAGTTTTTCTGTGTCCGCACATCGCCCATGTGTGTTGCCCTCCTGCACACACACACACACACACACACACACCATCATCAGTTTAAGGGTTAAAAATGTGGGCAGAAATGAGAGAGGGTGTAGGCTGTGAACAACTGCGATTTTCCTACATTAGTGACAAGGGTGACATGCCAAACACACACGCACACATTTCAAGGGTCATACAGATAGCTGTTAGTGTACATGTCTGACTTGACGCAAGTCCAAAACTTTATCAACAATTGATCGACTACAGACAAAAGTTGCAAACGACCAAATTACCCCAGATCTATGCAGCCCATTAGATATACACAAGAACACAACTCTCTAACTACAAAGCTGGCATGTGGATCACAGCATAGTGCTGTTACTGCCATAATGAGAGGAAGTGCTCAAAGGATGGGGAACAATGTTGAAAAGTCTTTTCATGTTACATGAGAAACAGGCCAGGCAATAATTGGAAAACTCTGAAAGCATCGCTGTTTTCGAGTCTCGGTAGTACATATGCAACATCACAAGACATGTTTAAAACATGTTACTTACGCCTCAATTGCTTGCGCCAGCAGGTTTGACAAGCAACGTGACATTCATCTAATGTTAACGGACGTAAAAAAAAAACAGCTGATGCAACCAACAGCGCTATCGATGAGGATTAAACAACGTACCATGTAACTTTCAGTATCCATGAAGTTGCATTGAAAGTAAAGAAATATAGTTGGAAGCATATTAGGCTGTACATTTCACTGATATTAAAATGACAACTAAACCCATTAAAATTCATGTTTTCTGCAAGTAATTTGTGTGACATAAAAAGGAAGCACTGCTGCATCATTCAAGTCAACTTTACAGTTGAAGTTATGAACTTGCGAAGTCTATCATCATGATGAAGAACCGCACTACACAGAGCAACAGCTGTTGACATCGACAGCTAATTAGCCGGAGGCTAACTAGCTAACCTAACTTTTCAGAGTGGCAAAGCCGAGTCAGTTCCAGATTCCACATGCACGCTCCGCATGAGAAATGAGCTCGATTACCTTGATCGGCGTCCTCCATCCTTAGTTTGACGGTGACTCTGTTTCTTCTAACTTGTCTGTCGCACCACAGCCTGCAGGTCCTCACTTCTGCTCTACTGCAATCCTAGGATCTCGCATACACGCTGCCAGACAGCTCTGAAGTGGGGTGGGGTCCTGTGTGTCGTCACGGCGCACGGCACGTAAAAATGTAAACAGAAAAAAGCACGTGTTCTATTGACGCCTGTTTTTCCCCAATCTTCACGAAGTTTCAAATGAAGTGCATGTCTTTACTTTAACAGACTCCTCGTGAATGTGTAGAGTTTATCAGCCTTAAAGATACATTTGCGATTAACTGGAGCCTACTTGGAATTTGAAAATCCGTGTTTTCACTCACAAAAGAAAACGATTTATTTAAGCATAATTAATACATATCTAGTATAGAATTAAAATATACTATGATTTCAATATATTAATATATTAAATTCAATATATTAAAATGACTCGTACTATAGGACAAACAAAATGGTCTAACTGGCCAGCCATAGCATTACAATAAACCATTAGTCCTTTGGATGCTGTGCACCCTGGCATCTCAATCGCCTTCAGTGGATTTAGATATGACAATAGAAGGACTTAACACCCCAACTATTAGTAGCCCGACGGTATGATCCTCCCTGTTCACACGCACTAGGCTCAAAAGCTACAATTGGAAATTGGACACCGACATCCAGTGTTGACAATTCCATAGTTACAGCCCTGATGAGTCTGAGATAAAGAGCGCCACCTTCTGGGCATGATATATGATACAGACAGGGTAAAAGTGTTAATATCTTCTTATTAATCATATTTATTAAGTGGGGTATAGCTTAGTTTGGTAGAAGCAGCGTAACTCTCATATGGGCACGCTATTATCGGTCTATTTCAATGTCCTTACAATTACACTTGTTCATATTGAATAAGAATAATTACTCTTGAAATGAAGTAACGTATTTACAGAGGTAAATCCCATTCAACGTTAACGATAGTATTCTGGTTGCGGTGGCTTGCTTTACTTCTTGTGCGCAGCTATACATTACCATAACACGGGCGACACGCGTCTGCATGTGTAATTCCGAGTGCCCTAACTCCGCAAAGTAGGGGGTATGAAAGACAGAGAGTGATTTATTTGTTAAAGGCGAGCAGTTTCAAAGGTGAAAAGCGGGCGGTACAAGGGTGCAGTCGCCACAAAAGACCCCTTGCTGACCGTGTTACCCCCCTCCCCATCTTCCTTTAGGCGAGCCCCCACGACCCCCCTTACTCTGGCCGAGATGCATTGTGGGGAAAGTCGTTGCCATTCGACCTCTGCGGGGCCTGCGCGGACGCACATAGAACCCTGAAATTCATTATGCGTTTAAAACCCTTATTTATTTCCGCATAACCTACATACTCTCGCCAGGAGGCCAAAGCGGAAAAACAACGATTCTACAAAATTCGTAATTCGTCGTTGCAACCATCAAAAGTCTGTAAGGAATTGTAATTAACCGGAAAGAATTTTGTTAAGACACTGTAGATTGTAATTTATTAAGAAAATGTCCGGAGAGAGAAACCGCAGGTCGCTGGCTTTCCGAGGAGGTGGATTAGCCGCGACCGGTCCCAGTGGTAGCGGAGGCAGCAACAGTAACAGCTGGGAGGCCCAGGCCTGCCAGGACCGACATTTGAACGGGAACAGGCCAGATCAAGACGAGGATAGGGTTCTGGGGGCAAAAGGACCATCGCTTGGGAAACTAGAGGGTGGGGGGTCCGTCGGCGATAGCACAGAACCAGAGGCGGAGGAAGAAGAGGACCCGGAAGGGGGCAACTCGCTAGCAGGGAACGGTGGAGAAGACCGAGTCGGCTGGACGACAGTGACGGTCGGAGAAGACGAGTCTAGGGAAGGTGGCATTTATACACAGGGGAACGGCCTGAACACGGAGGATCGCACCGGCTTAGGGAGCGGTGCCACGGGATCTGAGGACGATACAGGCGAAGCCGGGAGCGGGGGAGATACGGAGGAAACGGGTGTCAGGAAACCCTGGGTAGAAATGAGACCGCAAACGCTGCTTCAGAAACACTCGCTATTCCAGGGCTCCTGGTTACAGGAGTTTCCATGGCTAAAATTCTGCCAAGAAACTGGACTTATGTCCTGTTCCTGGTGTCACAACATTGCCACTAACAACAGCGATGAGCTGATCAAAGGCAGTCGGAATTACAAGCGGGCCTTGCTCCTAAGACATCACCTGTCCTCGGAACATGGGAGGAATGACCCGACAAAACAGGTATGGGTATCTTTTGGGGTTGTGCTTAACTATCAACAAAGTGGCAGAAGTGTTTGCAAAGTAATTAATGTGAACACAGTATAACGAATGATTCCTTAAACTGCCAAAAATGTCGCGTTATTTTAAACTGAAAAGGTTCTTTGGATAGCTAGCAGGCAGACGGTAACATTAAGCTAAGATAGCCTGCCACAACTAGCCAGCTAACGTTAGCCGTCATACCAACCTAGGAAGATAGGGATAGCTTGATTGTGAGTTAAGTTAGCATAACGTTACCGTTGGATAGCTCACATTGATAGAAAGCTATTTGAGCTCTTTGTGGACCCGTTGTATATTTTGGCAGGAGTAATAAATGGGATGCGAGAACGCTGGTTTGCTTTGTTGATTTAAAAGTTGGGCTACGTCAACGTTAGCTTGACGTTAACGTTAGTTGTCATTCCTGTGCCACCGCTAGCTCCCCTATGGCAGCTCGATTACCTAGTGGTTTTAAGCCCCCACTGGCTTGTCAACCACCGTAGAAGTGTAGATGTAGTTGCATTCAAACAGTAATATGTGAGAATGCAAATGGTATGATAGACGCGGAAAATGTTCATAAACGACGGTAACCTATGTTGCATCGCCTTTTGACAGGGTAGGAAACATCACCTGACAGCCAACATAATAATAGTGAGTCTAATGTGTGGCCAATTAAACATTGCTCATCATCAATGACCTCTATTGTTCCCTCACAGCGTATGCCGTATCGGACCGTAATTATCAGCCCAAGCTCGTTGCTGTGGCAACTAACTGGATTGCCAGAGGTCACACAATGGCATGGGCTTGACCCTAAAGTCATTGGGGAGCCGCACCCCAACCCAACTCCACCCCCTCCTCTTTGAACGTTGCTCTACGCCTCGCTGTAAAAAAAATAATAATAAATGACCTCGGCCACCTCACAGTCGTCCCTCAAGGGCACCTATATTAGACCCATTGTGTAGAGGGACTCCCCCAAATCCATACATGGCAGAATGTTACCGAGCCATGCTGGGGCCGGTGTAAATCTTCCAATCATTAAGACATCCGTGTTGTCCCGGGCGCTACGTGCACCGGAGTGCATTCGGCCAGAGGGGATTTAAACCCCATGTGTCACGTGACTCCATGACCTGTAACTCTTTAGGTCGGGCGAGAATCGGAGATCAATACAGTTGACATTTGTAAAGGCGCTTAATATAGGCCTCCCATTTGATTCAGTGCACCTGGTGTGATGGTGGTGTGAAGTATAAACTTTATTTATAAACATTATAAACTAATTACATTTTCAGACAAATGTACATGTATGCAGGTGTCTGCTGTGAATGTATAAGGTAAATGAAAAAAATATACAGAGATATCAACATCTGGATTTCTTTGAGACACAGATTTATAGGATAATAAATATATTAATAAAAATGGATGAATATTTAAGTATTTATCTATCTATTTAGGGTTGTGCATGCTGTGGAGGCCGGGCAGTGGGGACCCGGAACATTATTCGCAGGCCTTTTGTTGATGGGACTCAAATCACTGTGTCAGAGTGATCGGGGCAATCCTTTTAAATTGCCCAGTTGAGTCAAATAAAACAGATCACTTTAATAAGAGTGACTAAGAACAATCCCTCCTTCCCTCCTGCTCACTCGCTCTCACTCTCTCTTTCTCTTACACACACACACACACGCACGCGCGCCTACATACTCTGCGCCCCCATCTCTAATTAGGAGTGAAAGCACTGGGTGGGGATTATGGCTCCTCCTTAGCAACAAGGCCGTTAAGATGCCATTTTAGGCTTTGGACAACAACATTATGTTCTTTGTTTTGCAATGTTCAAGCCAAAGACCCAAAAGTCATCATCACCCTATCAAGAAAGCACACTCCTATGTTTTTTTTTTAATCTAGGCTATTTGTTTCTAAATCATGTCTTCACATTCAGCGTCTTTGTAACACATATGGTCTTATTCCTCCCCCTCCTTTGCTCACCCTGATTGATGCATTCTAATCACTTAGACCTCCGCTATAAGAGAAGATGTTAAGCTCTATGTTGCTACTGATGTAGCGTGCTATGCTACGCTAGGTTATGCTAAGGAAGCTGCTATTGCCTCCACAGCTGTGCTGTGCTGTGGCCTAACTCAATTACACTGACTGGGAGGGGGGTTACCAGG
>JAIFZK010000211.1:1545000-1552500 GCA_027481765.1 Tenualosa thibaudeaui
TATGCAGAAGGCAGAGCTATATAAATTACTGTGGATTAGGACATCTGCTTTGCAATTCAAAAAAAAAATGTGAGTCAGAAATACCCCCGCGCGCGCACACACACACACACACACACACACACACACACACACACACACACACACACACACACACACACACACACACACACACACACACACACACACACACACACACACACACACACACACACACACACACACACACACACACACACACACACACACACACACACACATACATTAATGTGTTAGGTACCAGTCGGCTCTGCCTGTGTGCGGTTCTTCTTTGAGGAGGAGGATGCTGCCTTCATCCTTCTTGCTGATGTCCGCTGTAGTGGGCCCTCCAGCCTCTGCTCACTTTTCCTCTCCCTGTTTTGTGTGTGTGTGCGCACGCACGCATGTTTGTGTGCACGTGCGTGTAGCATTTGTTAGTCGTATCTCTCTTTGGTATGCCAGTTCAGCCACTTGGGTGTGTGTGTGTGTGGGCGTGTGCACGCATGTGTGTGAGACAGAGTGAGTGTGTGCGTGAGAGTGACAAGAGTGTCTGTGTGTGTGCATTTGTGTGTGTGTGAGAGAGAGAGTGTGTGTGTATGTGTGTGTGTGAGTGAGTGGTGGGTTTCGCTGGAAAGCCTGTTCCCACAGTGTGGGAGCAGCTCAGGAACCCGCTTAACCGGTTCCCGTCTGCCGTTGCTGTCATTAGATCCTATCCTTTGTGTTTACACTGCACAGAGACATAACCCTCTGTGGACCCTGCACAGAGACATAACCCTCTGTGGACCCTGCACAGAGACATAACCCTCTGTGGACCCTGCACAGAGACATAACCCTCTGTGGACCCTGCACAGAGACATAACCCTCTGTGGACCCTGCACAGAGACATAACCCTCTGTGGACCCTCCACAGAGACATAACCCTCTGTGGACCCTGCACAGAGACATAACCCTCTGTGGACCCTCCACAGAGACATAACCCTCTGTGGACCCTGCACAGAGACATAACCCTCTGTGGACCCTGCACAGAGACATAACCCTCTGTGGACACTGCTCAGAGACATAAACCTCTTGTGTGTTGGTGTGGTGGACGTGGGCCTAACATTCTCTGTTTGTGTGTGTGTTGTGGACATAGATATTCTATATATGTGTGTTGTAAATGTGGGCTCGACTCGACAACTGTGTGTGTTTGTAGCTTGTGTGCAATCTGTGTTTGTCGTAGACATGAACCTGACTCCCTCTCTCTTTCTCTTTGCGTCTGTCTGTCTGTCTGTCTGTCTGTGTGTGTGTGTGTGTGTCTGTCTGTCTGTCTGTGTGTGTGTGTGTGTGTGTGTGTGTGTGTGTGTGTGTGTGTGTGTGTGTGTGTGTGTGCGTGCGTTTCTTCCCAGGAGCCGTTTGTGAGTCCGGTGGAGTGCGAAGCGGAGCGGAGCCAGGACCAGGACCAGGAGCTGGGTCAGGAGGAGCCCCGGGGCAGGCCTCAGGAGGACTCCTACTGCTATCAGCTGCTTCAGGAGCTGGACAAGCAGCGCAAGAGTGGCATCCTGTGCGACGCCAACATCGTGGTGAGCGGACAAGTCTTCCGCGCCCACAAGAACATCCTGGTGGCCGGCAGCCGCTACTTCAAGACCCTCTACTGCCTGACCAAGAGCGAGGGGCCGTCCGGAGGTGGCGCGTCGTCCGGCGGAGGGGAGCCGAGCGCAACCGTCACGCATCTGGACGTGGCGGCGGTCCAGGGATTCTCGGTCATCTTGGACTTCCTGTACTCGGGGAACCTGTTGTTGACCAGTCAGAATGCCATTGAGGTGATGTCGGTGGCCAGCTACCTACAGATGACGGAGGTGGTGCAGTCGTGTCGGGCATTCATCAAAGACGCCCTCAACATCAGCATCAAGCAAGAGGCCCCCGACTCGGTGGTGGTGGACTATAACAAGCGTCGCACAGTGGCCAAGGATGGGACGGCGACCAGTGGCGTGGGCCGAGGTTCAGACAAGAAGCCGAGCAACTTCTGGGCCACCAGCATCCTGTCCAAGCTGTCAATCAAGGCCAGTGCGCAGGTGGTCAAGGAGGAGCCGATCGACACTAGCGAGATGTCGGCCAATGACAGCTGCACGCCCGGCGGCGGAGACACGCCCGAGTCCACAGAGGAGGCGGAGTCAATGGGCACGGGTGGGGGCGGTCCTGTGTTTGTTTGGAACGAGCCGGCGCTGGCAACGGGCGTTAGCGTGAAGGCAGAACCAGGGAGGTCCGAACCCGGAAGCGGGCGCAGGAAGAGTCAGACTACGCGGCGTTTCATCTACAACATCCCCCCCGAGCCTGAGCCAGAGGAAGGATTCGATGAGGGCATGTTCATCCAGCCGTCTGCCTCCTACTCTCGAGAGGACTTCTCCTTCATGTCTGACAACACCGGTAGGTCCCCTGACACACACACACACACACACACACACACACCCGTGCTGAGGAACAATAATACACATTTCAAAACTCGCTCTCAGGAATACACATTGGTACACAAACGGATTCAGGTTGTTCAAACACTCACGTACACACACACACACACACACACACACACATAAAGCTTGTGAATCCAGTTCAGATCAAGGTCACCTAAGCCAGTGAGGATGGACGTTATCACTGTGTCCTACTTCCACACACACACAAGTGGCCAGCATTGGCCTCAAGTAAACGTCACCCCTGTAAGAATGTCCCAATGCTTATTGGATGTACAGTATTTGTAGAAGATGAAGACTGGCTGGACACCTGTATTAACAATACGTGTTCAACAAACACCTGTATGGACACCTGTATTAACAATACCTGTTCAACAAACTGTACTGATGTGGCACACATACACAGACACCTCCACCACATGTTCACCACTGTTGACTAGCCAGAGATCTCATGTCCGAGATCTAGAAACTTCTTCTGGTATTTCAGGTCTAAAGCTGCCTCGACAGCCTGAACCAGAAAAGCAGTGATCAAATCGTTTGGATATATTGTACGTTTGTGTGTGCGTGTGTGTGTGTTTTTTTTTTTTTTTCTTTCAATTTTGATATTACAACAAATGAAAACGTTGTTTGGATGAGGAGAGAAGAGGTTTCCACTTCCTAGTTTGCCTGTCTCTCCTTCTTCATGTAGGCCTCTAACCCCCTCCCATTGTCTCCTCCAGTTCAAACTACACAGCCTACTGTATTCTCCTCTCAGTTTGAGGGAGCACCAGTACTGTGGGCCAGAACAGTAGTTAAAACCATATCATGCACTAAGCATGAACATGAATATGAAACTAGCTCACAACCCCCTCCCCCCCCCCTAATTGCACATATATTGAGTGATGCATTTTAGTTTCATTTAAGCAATTGTGTGTGTGTCTGATTTCATCAGCGTGTGTGTGTGTGTAAGTGACTGAGTGAATGAGTGTGTACGTGGGTGTCTCTCATCTCTGCTCACTTACTAGCATACTCTCTCTCACGCCCCAGTTTGACACACACACACACACTAACACACTTTTAATAAAAGGATTGATGGCATTATGACATCCTTGGCAATTTGGGGTGGTAAACGGGGGGGGTTGTGGTTTTTAATAGAGAGGTGTATTTTGGTGATGGTGTAGGCTGTGTGTGTTTAATAGAGAGGTGTATTTTGGTGATGGTGTAGGCTGTGTGTGTTTAATAGAGAGGTGTATTTTGGTGATGGTGTAGGCTGTGTGTGTTTAAATGATCAAACAGAGCATTAGAAAATAGGGCACTATGGTAGTCCATCCCCCTCTCCTGTAAACCTCTCGTTTTCATATCCTACACAAACTCTCATTTCTCTCGCTCTCTCTCTTTCATTCCCTCTCTTTCTCCCCCTCATACTTTCTGTTGCTCATTCTCTCTCTCTCTCTCTTACCCTCTCTCTCCCCCACTCCCCCACACACACTCTGTCACTCATTCACTCTCTCTCTCCTTCATTCCCTGTCTTGCTCTCATTCTCTCTCTCTGCCTCTTTCATTCCCTCTCCCTCTCTCTCATTCCCCCTCACTCGCTCTCTTCCTCTCTCTCTTTTTTTTTTCTCTCATTTCCCCTCTCTCTGTCTCTCTCTCACACACACACACACACACTCTGTCACTCATTTACTAATTTTCTCTCTTTCTCTTTCATTCCGTGTGTCTCTGTATGTCTCTCATTCTCTCTCTTGCTCCTGTTCACTTTCTCTCTATCACTCCCATTCTCTGTCTGTCACTCATTTTCTCTCTGCCCCCCCAACACACACACACAACCACACCCTTACTGCGCTGTGATGAGAGAAAGGGGAACCTTTCCCCTGCGGTTCTCAAATGTGCTTAACTGAAGTTCCTCAGGCCATTTTACCATGGATTGACAGTCTGTCACTAGGACGTCATTGCACTGTGTGTGTGTGTGTGTGTGTGTGTGTTTGCAGAGTGCACAAGCTTTGTTAAATTTGTTGTCATGTAGGCACACTAGTTGCTTGCTGTGGTCATTCTAGGGGCTGTCATGCAGATATTCAGGTGCTCTGTGTGTGTGTGTGCGTGTGCGTGTGGGAGTGCTCTCTTACAGTTGCAGTTACGCCCTGCTCTTGAACTGTGTGTTTTGCACTTTTATTGAGCGTTGTTTATCACTGGATGAAGATAGCTGTGTGTGTGTGTGTGTGTGTGTGTGTGTGTGTGTTTCTGTTTCTGCCATCACAGATATAATGCCACAGAGGAGGGTTGTAGTCTGCTGCCAGGTCTCAAGTCCCCCCCCCAAACACACACACACTTACATACACACACACACTCACTCACTAACTCACTCAGTCACCATTTGGATTTATGGGTGTAGTGTAAATTATTGGGTGTTTTCCCAACAAGACTTTTTAGTTTGCTGCCTCTCTCTCTCTCTCTTTCTTTCACTGTTTCTCTCTCTCTCACACACACACACACACACACACACACACACACACACATATATAGATGAGGCCTGGGAGGTGCAAAGCTGGCAGTGACTCCTGGCCTCTAATCCCCTGTAATACCAAAGGACTGTCCCCACCATTCCAAATATTGACCCAGGCAGATTGCAGCCAGAGCCCAGCTACTTAGCACTGGACTGTGTGTGTGTGTAGTGTGTGTGTAGTGTAGTGTGTGTGTGTGTGTGTGTGTGTGTGTGTGTGTGTGTGTGTGTAGTGTGTGTGTGTGTGTGGGGGGGGGTGTAAGGAGATACTCTGCTGGGGCCTCACCCGCTTATTCACACATCATAATTGTAACCGCAGTTTATACACACGCAAGCACACACACACACACAAGCACACCTAATTCCATGCACTGACATACATTATGTACACATTATTTGGGGGCAGCCTACTAGTTATGGCCTCGGACTTGTCACTGAAGGGTGGCTTGTTCCATTCCTGACCAGTAGGAAACATATAGACAGACAGAGTGACATGGTTAAGGTGCCCTTAAGATAAAGATGGGATACATGCACAAGGTCAAGAGTATACTATATGTAGAGTATATGACCTATACCAGGGGTCTCCAATAAGAGTATATTGAGTATACTATATGTAGAGTATATGACCTATACCAGGGGTCTCCAATAAGAGTATATTGAGTATACTATATGTGGAGTATATGACCTATACCAGGGGTCTCCAATAAGAGTATATTGAGTATACTATATGTAGAGTATATGACCTATACCAGGGGTCTCCAATAAGAGTATATTGAGTATACTATATGTAGAGTATATGACCTATACCAGGGGTCTCCAATAAGAGTATATTGAGTATACTATATGTAGAGTGTATGACCTATACCAGGGGTCTCCAACAGGTACCAGTAGCTACTAGCCTCCTGATGAAGAGTAGCTCTCACCAAAGGGGGAAAGGAAATGGGGAATAAATCTCATAACATTGTTACAAAAAGTATTAAACCTGTTCAGATCTCCATGAAATCAAATGGAAACATCCTCCCTTGTCTGGTACAAAATGCTGCCAGTTGTACTGCTCTGTGACCCTGTGTGTTTGAAGTGCACAGTAAGTAATGTACCTAACATTTATCTGAAGGACTGTCAGTGATACACACAGATACAAACAGATGGAATAGTAGTATCAATACTATAGATGTACAGTGCTGGTAGAGTAACTCTCAGCCACACTGATTTAGTTAAAGTAACTCTCAGAGGAAAAAAGGTTGGAGAACCCTGGCTTATGTTAACTAACAGATGTTTAATACACATGCACACACCCCAACATCTCCCCCAATAGGTTTTTTTTTCTGGTTTATTGTGTGTGTGTTTGGTTGTTCTGTTCTGTAGTGTGTGTGGTTTGGTTGGTCCCTGCAGTATGAGTGTGAGTGTGTGTTGTCTTCTCTCTTTTAGTTGTGTTGCAATAGGTGAGGCTGGGAGGAGCTTTTAGCTGCAGTTCCCCAGTGAGGCCAGAGGAGGCGCTGTGGGTGTGTGTGAGAGCGCCACGCAGGTTAAACAGTGATCTGTCTATCGTCAGCTTCCCTGACAACGCAATCTGTTGTGGCGTCTCTGCTCAAACAAACCTAGCGATGGGTCACTCTCTGTGGCATTGTCTCTCTCTCGCTCTCACTCTGTCTCTCTCTCTCACTCACACACACACACACACACACACACACACACACACACACACTTTGTTCTGCAGCCCCCCCACTTCAGCAGTTTGACTAAATGGAAGAGTTGAGAGGAGGGAATCTCCCTCTCATTCAGCTTCTCCCACACACACACACACACACACACACACACACACACACACACACACACACACACACACACACACACACACACACACACACACACACACACACACACACACACACACACACACACACACACACACACACACACACACACACACACACACACACACACACACACACACACACACACACACACACACACACACACACACACACACACACACACACACACACACACACACACACACACACACACACACACACACACACACACACACACACACACACACACACACACACACACACACACACACACACACACACACACACACACACACACACACACACACACACACACACACATACAGACACACACACCACTCGCGTGTTTAATCTGCTGCTACCCTGCTGCCATCCCAGAATAGTTGAGGTGTAGTGGACGCAGACACAGAGAAGCAGTTAGGTTTGTTTTCTTCATACGTACATGTGTGTCTCTCTCTCTATCTCTCTCTCTCTCTGTATGTGTGTGTGTGTGTGTGTGTGTGTGTGTGTGTTGCATTTCGAAAATCTCATTATACTAATATAGTTATGACCTTGAGGTAACTGTTACTATGGAAACTGGATTGCTCTCTCAACCCTTTTTTACCTTTTCTTTGTTAGGGTGACACTGTGTGTGTGTGTGTATGGTGTGTGTGTATGTGTGTGTGTGTGTATAGTGGATATACATGTATGTGTGTGTGTGCATGAGCGCAAAGATGTGTTTGTTCTTTTGTGGTAAATGTGATCTCCTAA
>JAIFZK010000211.1:1570000-1580000 GCA_027481765.1 Tenualosa thibaudeaui
CAAACAGAGGCACCCCCCCCCACACACACACACAGAGACACACACACGCTGTAGACTTTGATCCTGAGTTCAGTGGACACAGATGGCGAAGATGCTCTGCGGGGTCACAAAGAATTCTCTATCCTGATTGGTCAGTTGATCTTGCACCCTGCGGGAATGAAAGGTGTAGAAGCGAGGGCTGGATTTAATATCCACCCCCCCATCCCCACCCCACCCCAAGCCAAACACACACACACACACACACACACACAGCACAGATACACAGAGCACATGTATACACTTATAAGTGAATTCTCTCTCTCTCTCTCTCACACACACACCCATAAACACGCATCATGCATATGCTCACTTTACATACACAGACATATGCATGTACATTTTCATGCATTCATACACTGTACACATACACTCTCTCTCACAAACCCCTTCACACACTCACACACACACACACACACACACACGGCACCATAATTGGTGTAATTACCCCTCCTCCAGCCCTCTGTCAATCGCTGTGTTGCGCTCTGCCTCCTGTGGTCCTGTGTGTGTGTGTGTGTGTGACACTGCCTCCTGTGTGTGTGTTTGTGTGTTAGTGAGAGAGAGTGAGTGTGTGTGTATGTCTGTGTGTATGTGTGTGTGTGTGCCGCTCTGCCTCCTGTGGTCCAGTCTGGGTGTGTGTGTGTGTGTGTGGCGGGGGTGGTGGATGGGGGTCGCCCCCATTTGTTTGTAATGAAATATTAACTTCAGTCAGCTGCACACATGAGCACAGCACACACCCGCACACACACACACACACTCGCCAAATCCCCAAATCTACCCAAACACATGTCCAACAAGAGGAAGGTGCATGACCCTACCCCATCCCCCCTACCAGCACACACACACACACACACACACACACACACACACACACACACACACACACACACACGCACACACAACCGCCCACTGTCTCTAATTAGTGTACAAGAACAGGTTCCTTTGTCTTTCCCTCCCTCTCCTTCTCCCCTCCATCTCTTCATCTGTGCATCTGTGTGTCTCACTCAATCCATCAGCTGGAGAGGGAGAGAAGGGGAGGGAGGAGAGGAGAAAGAGAGCAGGAGAGAGCAGTGATAAAGAGATATAGGGTCTGAGAAAGAGAGAGAGAAGACGAGAGAAAGAGGGGATGATGATGGAGTGATAGAGAGATATAGGGTCTGAGAAAGAGAGAGAGAAGAAGAGAGAAAGAGGGGATGATGATGGAGTGATAGAGAGATATAGGGTCTGAGAAAGAGAGAGTGAAGACGAGAGAAAGAGGGGATGATGATGGAGTGATAGAGAGATAGGATCAGAGAGAAAGAGAGGGGAAAAAGCGAGAAGGAGAGGGAGGTGGTGACAGATGGACAGATAGATTGGGGAGAGAAAGAGAGAGGGAGAAGGAGAGAAGAAGAGGGGGATGATGAAAGAGAGACAGAAAGATTGGGGAGGGAAGGAGAGAGGGAGAAGAGTCATAGTAAAGAGACCATCAGGCACTTGCTAATTTGAGGAGATCATTCACACAGTGCATGGTATACATGTAGAGTATGTATCTTCTGTCCTCCTAAACACACACATAGATCACACACACAGTATATATAGAACACATATATGTATATTCTGTACTCCTAAACACACACATACACAGATCACTCATACAGTATATAGTAAACATGTATGGACATTTTTTTGATTCTGTAACGGGCAAATATACATCCAGTATATGCATAGGTCTCTATATTAGTGTGCATACAAGTAAAGTATGTAGGCCTTAGTAGGTTTAGCAAAGTTGACTGATATTTACCAAATGGTTTTATCCAAAGCGACATAGACACACCTATGGATATAGTATATAGTAAACATGTATGGACAGCAAGATTAACGATACACACCTATGGACACATACAGATCACAGATACAGATCACACACAGAACACTTTCACAAAGTATATTACACATGTACTGGTGTGCTCCCTACAGTCCGATTTACGCTAAATCATGAATGATCATGAGATGCAAACATACCAACATATATTTGTAAGTAAATAAATAAATAAATAAATAAATAGGTCTGGCCCCTGCAACATATGGTTTGAAAGACTCTGGTGGCCGTCCAACGAATGTAGCAGATGATCCCTGTTATAGGGATGTACTCTATATATATGTTACTCTCTCTCTCTCTCTCTCTGTTTATATATATATATATATATGTAAATACACGAAAAATACTCATAAAATCACACATTCTGTACTTTTAAATGTACTTCCATTTTTATACTTCATTGATTTGTGAATCTGCACTTATTCAGAGAATGTATACACACATGCAGGTTCATCCTACACAATAACATACACACATAAGCACATACTCACATACACACATAAGCACATGTCCGACATAGCCACGTTCATATCTGATGTGTTTATAGCACTACAGTGAGATATATACAATAACATACATGCACACACTCTCTCTTTCACACACACACACACACACTCTTTCTCTCTCTCTCTCTCACACACACAAACACACTTTCTCTCTCTCACACACTCTCGAACAACAACAACGACAATAATAATAATAATAATAATAATAATAATAATTCTTTACTTTTTCTTTATATTCTGTGCATTCCACTGTGTGTGTTCATGTACTATTCCTTGAATGCACACTACCACATGTGTTGTCATGTGATTCTGCCCCATCCAGTCAGTTAAATTTGATTTTGAGTATTATCTGCCAGCCTTAATCATAATAATGGTCACAATAGTGGTCAATATGTAAAAATACCTTTTAAAAAAACCTATTTCCCAGTCCTGTCCAACACATCAGGTTAGCACAACTAGCTGACACCGCAGAACATCAGGCTACCAAAGCTACTGTCTCTTTGGTAACAATTAATTAACACTTAATTAATATACCATCAACAAACCATTATTAGATATCAACAAATCATTTTAAGGATTTGTTACCATGGACTAACGCTGTACAACTCCTTGTGTATTGTTGTAGGGATCCCTAACAAGACAGTACAAAGTAGAAAAGCATTCGGAGAGCACAGACCTCCGCCAAGGCAATATAGGGTCACTGACCCAATATAAATTCCAGACAGCTTGGTGTTCGCTAGCTTATACTGATGCAGTGGCTGGGCATCAGGCTAGTGCTGCTATGCCCCTCTAGGTCTTCAGCAAGGTGTAAGTCTATGTAAAGGATACCAACAAGCCTTCTTGTTCTGTGAAAAAAGTAAGATATAATTTATTAATAAATAAAAACATATTCATTGTGACACTGTACTTAATCAATTGAAATGCCTTGTTCTGCTAAATTTGCATTGGTATCAGGAGAAGTGAAAGGTACAGTAGGCCTATCTATCTACCCCAGAAGCTAGCCCTGTGGTACAGCCCTGAGGCTAGCACAGCTAATAGCCCCAATGGTGGAACATCAGGCTAACCCAACAAACTAGAAACTACTCCTGTGATATGAGGCTAGCAGGCTAGCCCATCTAGTACTGTTCCTAATAGCTAATGAGTCTCAGAAACACAGCTTAGCAACTAAGCAATGGGGAGAAGAGGAATTCTTTGCTTTCTCTCTCTCTCTCTCTCTCTCTTTCACACACACACACACACACACACACACACACACACACACACACACACACGTGTGCCCATCCCCCACCCCTCTTACACACAAATCACACACAACTTTCCCATGTCACCAGGGGTCGGTCAATCACGTGGCAGTTTGGTGGCCCTCAGTGTGTGTGTGTGTGTGTGTGTGTGTTTGCTTTTGTGCAGTTGTGTGAGTCCAGAATGTGGCTGCCAAGTAGAGCCAAAAGAGCACTGGCAGAAAGGGAGATAGACGGAGAGAGAAAAAGAGGGAGAGAAAGAGAGACGGGGAGAGAGATAGAGCAAGCGAGCCAGCGAGAGAGAGCGAAAGAGAGAGAGAATGAACGTTTGGTCACACGGTCATCAGCACACCACTTATTACACGCAGTGAAGACACCAGAGTGTGTGTGCATGCCCATTCGCGTGTGTGCATGCACGTGTGTATACAATGTGTGTACGTGTGTGAATGGGGGGGGGTCTAATTCCCCTTTGTGTGTGTGTATGTGCACACCTCATTTTGTGTTCAAATGTGTGTATTTATGTTTTGCATGCTATTTGTGAGTGTATGAGTGTGTGTTATATGTTCTATATGTGTGTGTATGTACAGGTTGCCTCATTTATCAAAGGTTTGGTGTGATGTGTCATGTCATGTCAAGTGTTATATATATATATGGATTTGTATACAAACAAACCAACCAGTGAAGAGTTATTTTGATTGACAAGGTGATAAACAAGATTTCATTAGGCTCACATGTGAGCGAGTTACTTTGGTTTTGTCCCTCGGCAGGTCAACTTGTGATAAACTTGTGGTAAATTCACCAAGAGACTGCAGGAGGAGCCAAGAGAGCCTCTTTATAAATAAACAAATAAATAGACTGTAATCTGTTGTAATCCACAACCACTGTCTGTGTTGTATCCAGCCTGTTGTCCTGACAGTGATAGACAGACAGACCACACTTGGTGTTCTAATGCCTCCACACCCAGCTTATTGCCCTGCCCTTCCCAAATACACACACACACACCTGCCCAGGTGTTGTTGATCCCCAGCACCTCCCTCCCTCTCTCTCACCTGCATCCACTTTCACACCTGTCAGAGCAGAGTCGTGATCAAAGACACAAAGGCATTCGCCCCAGAACACAGCATACCACATCCCATCCACATCATATCAGATCACCTCTTTACACCCTGGAGGGCAGGAAACAGAGATAGAGAGAAGAAGAGATAGAGAGAAGAAGAGATAGAGAGAAGAAGGATAGAAACAAACAGGAGAATAAGGGGAAATAAAGAGGAGAAAGAGATAAAAATAATGTGAGAGAGCAGACTGAGAGAGAGGTAGAAACCATGACAGAAAGAGAGGGAGAAGAGAAAATAGGGTTTGAAATGAGAGAGAGAGAGAAATATGAAAACAGAGAGTGAGAAAAAGAATGTAGAAACAATGATGGAGAGGGAGATAGTGGTACAGAAACAACAGAGAGAGAGAGAGAGAGAGAGAAGAAGCGAAAAAGAGAGGAAGTAAGAGAAGGGGAAGAAGAAAAAGAGAGAGGGATCCATTCATTCCTCCCATCCACTCTTCCACCTCCTGTTGACCCGTGGGAGTGTGTGTGTGTGTGTGTGTGAGTGAGAGAGAGAGAGTGTGTGTGTGAGAGAGAGAGAGAGAGAGAGAGTTTGTGTGTGTGGTGTGTGTGTGTGTGTGTGAGAGGGAGAGTTTGTGTGTGTGTAAGAGAGACAGAGAGAGAGAGAGAGAGAGTGAGTGTGTGTGTGTGTGTGTGTGTGTGTGTGTGTGCATACTGCCTCTAATGTGTTAATCCTGCTTTGGGCTCTTGGGCCTCAGGGCACAGGGATAGGAATCAAGAGAGAGGTGGAGGAGAGATCAGGGGCTTAGTATACACACACACACACACACTCTATACACTCCTTTATCCTGCTGATGTAACCAAGGTGAACAGGTCCAACACCTGTGTGTGTCTCCTGTGTAAATATATTTGGCCCCTGTATGTGTGTGTGTGTGTGTGTGTGTATGTGTGTGTGTGTGTGTGTGTGTGTGCACCTGCGTATATCTGTGTATGTCTGTTCATACCCCTCCCCCACCCCCACTACCCACACACTCACTTCACATAATAATGATTCATCACCTTTCACCGCTGATCTTCAGTGTAAAATAACACACACAGAGGTGTGCTCAGTATCTCTCTCTCTCTGTGCATGTGTGTGTGTGTGTGTGTGTGTGTGTGTGTGTGTGTGAGTGTGAGTGTATGTGTATTTCTCTTGCCTCAAGGAATCTCCAGAGATGTAGGATCTTCAGCTTATCAGGGGGGATTGGGAGGCTTGGGAGGCTCTTTGGGTGAGAGGCTATGGAAAAATGTGTGTGTGTGTGTGTGTGTGTGTGTGTGTGTGTGTGAGAGAGAGAGAGAGAGAGAGAAACTGGGGAACAGAGGGCAGCTTTGTGAGAGAGCTGCTAAGGGGTGGGGAGGCCATGTCCCACAAGTAATCTCTCTCTCTCTCTCTCTCTCTCTCTCTCTCTCTCTCTCTCTCTCACTCTCTCTCACACACACACAAACAGAGACATACACACTTACAGTCTCCTGACATGCACAGACATAACTGTTAAAGAGTAATTGTCGTTTTCACTTCATCTGTGTGTTTGTGTGAGTGTGTGTGTGTGTGTTTGTGTGTGTGTGTGTGTGCGTGCGTGTGTGTGTGTGTGTGTGTTTGAGTAGAACGTCACTGTGTGAGATGTCCTGAGGGGTTGGGTGATGAATGGGAGTTTATGTCGATATGGGCAGTAAGCACTTCCTGTGTTGTTGTCATGACAGCACAGGAAACGTAGTCCTGAACAGACTCATGGGTAATCGTGTGAAATGCAACACCAGAACTGGAGCTGCTCAGCCCCCCCACAGAGCTGTGTAAAGATGTTTATGTGAAGTGTGTCTATGTGTGTGTGTGTGTGTGTGTGTGTGTGTGTGTGTGTGTGTGTTTCTGTATAAATTGTTTGTGAAGTGTGTCTATGTGTGTGCATGCATGCATGTGTGTGCATGTGCTTGTGTGAATGTGTGTGTGTGTGCGTGTGTGTGTGTAACAGTCAGTTTGATGATAGTTGTATCGTTTTGCTGTATTTCGCATCCTGCTGAGAAAATAGATTTCTATGTTTATGCATATTTCTGCGTGTGTGTGCGTTTGTCTCAGGAAGCACAGTCCAACCCATCTTTAATAAGCATGCTTAGTAGTGCTCCCACTAACATGACCAAACATGGCCACAGTGGACGTATCTTTCCCCAGTGTTAGCTTATATCATCGTGTGTGTGTGTGTGTGTGTGTGTGTTTTGAGAGGGAGCAATGAGACCAGTAGAACCAACATGACATCTCACCTTGTGAGATCCTGATTCAAGTTCAATTCAATTAAATTCAATTCAGTTTTATTTATACAGCACCTTTTACAATAGTATTGTCTCGTGGCGCTTCACAGAAGGAGCACCCAAGAGCAACAGGGGCAAGGAAAAACTCCCTTATGTTCAGTTAGTCTGGGAAGAAACCTTGGGCAGATCCACAACTCAAGGGGCTGACCCAACTGCCAGGGGTCATGGAGAAAAATTACAATCAGTAGTAACCATGACAGACTACAAGTTGCCTATGGTTTTAGCTCATAGTTCATAATAGAGTATTATCCCACTTTACATTATATGGTAGTCAGTCTGTAGGTGGTTATCAGGAATTATGGCTGGACAATGTAGCAGCGGCCAGACATAGTGTCAAACTCAAAGGAGTGAGATGGGTCATGGGGGTAACAATAAGGGTCCATTTGACAGTGCCATTGTGAGGGGGGGTCAATCACAAAGCCTCAGGAAGGGGAAGGAAGTTCTGATATTATATTCTTTATTAGTATGTTGCAATGTGTGTGTGTGTGTGTGTGTGTGTGTGTGTGTGTGTGTGTGTGTGTGTGCGTGTGTGTGTGTGTGTTGTACAAAGATATAGCATATCTCTGTGTGTGTGAGAGTGTTAGAAATTAATTCCATTTCCATGCGTGCAAGCATGTGTGTCGATGTGTTACAATGCATGTGTGTATATGTGTTTTACATTATAGAGGAAATATGGAGTGTAGGTGTGTATCTATGTGTGTGTGTGTGTGTGTGTGTGTGAGTAAGAGAGAGAGTCTGTGTGTGTGAGAAAGACAAAAACATTTTTTTTATGTGAGTGTGTGTTTCTCTTTGTTGTGGCACTCTCTGAGTGTGCACAAAAATATGTGAGAATAACAGGAGTATGTGTGTGTGTGTGTGGTGATGTGGCCTCCTTTTACTGTGGTCTTCTGTGTGACCAAGAGAGAATGTGTGTTTGAATGTACGTTTTATGCATGCATGCCTGTGTCTGTCTCTGTGTTTGTGTATATGTGTGTGTGTGTGTGTGTGTGTGTGTGTGTGTGTGTGCACATGTCAGTACTTTGTTGTGGTACTGTTGACAAGCATGGAGCCATGGAGGAAGACTACACCACCAGTCACATTCATCTCATCTCTCTCTCTCTCTCATCTCTCTCTCTCATCCCTCTCTCTCTCTCTCTCTCTCCCTCTCATCTCTCTCCCTCCCCCTCTCTCTCTCTCTCACTCTCTCTCTCTATCTCTCTCTCCAACTCCATTCTTTCTCTGAATCTTTTCATTCACTTATATATTTTTTCCACTATCTCTCTCTTTCTCTCCTTGCTCTCTTTCTTTCTTTGATTCCATTCATTCTTTACTTCTTCTCTTCTTTCATCTCCCTCTCTCTCTCTGTCTCCTTCCTTCTCAATGGGGGGTGGCTGGCAAAACGGGTGTGGCGTTTTTGAATTTTTTGAGTCACTTTCTATGAGTGTGTGTGTGTGTGTGTGTGTGTGTATGTGTGTGTGTGTGTGTATTATTGTCATGTATGCATGGCTGTGTGAGTAAAGTGGGTGAGTAACAGACTGTGTGTGTGTGTGTCTGTGTGTGTGTGACCCTGAGCCAGTGAGTCTAGGCCCAGAAGGAAAAGACCAATTACATTCCTGTCTCTTTGTTGTGTGGGCAGCTTGTGAAAGCCGCATCCGTGTGCGTGTGTGTGTGTGGGTGGGTCCGCGTGTGAGTGTGTATGTGTGTGTGTGTGGGGGCTTGTGAATGTTGCGTCCATGGTTGTATGTGTGTGTGTGAGTGTTTGTGTGGGGGTGCAGTCTGTGAATGTCGCCCCCATGGTTGCGTGTGTGTGTGTGTGTGAGAGTGTGTGTTTGTGGGCAGCCGCATTGGTTTTTGTCGTTTAGTCCTGCCCCTTTGATCCCCCCGTTCTCCACACGGGAGGTTTGAGGAGGGACAGCGGCACGACGACTTTCCCTCAGACACTCGTTTTTCCCCAGGCACAGAGCAGGGGCGCCGGCGGAGCCTAAAATAGACTCCAGGGCCTCCTGACCAGCCATGCTACACACACACACACACACACACACACACACACACACACACTGCGATGCTCTCAGGACTGAATGGGTCACTCTGACTCTAGCTGCATGTGTGATGTGGTCTCCTCTGGCAATGCTGTGATTATTCTAAGGATTGTCTGCCGCTCATTCTTCATGTATTTACCACATCTGGTTTGTGTGAGTGTGTGTGTGTGTGTGTGTGTGTGTGTATGTGTGTGTGCACTTATGTCCATGGGGATATGTGTGTGTGTGTGTATGAACATTGTTTTTTTACAGCATCTGGACTCTCTTATGTGTGTTGCAATGATGGGAACTCTCACATTAGAAGTGACTCTGTTGATAGCTGCATTGTTGAGTTACAGACAATGCGAACATATTTCTGCTAAAAACTCACCCACAGACACACACACACACACACATACACACACACACACAAATAGCCTACTCACACATATGCTCACGCACACACACACATATACAAACACACACAAACATATAGCCTACTCACACACACACATATACACATATACACGAATGCAGTCACACACACACACTGTCCCTCCTCCCTGAAACACAGAGGTCCAGTGACACCCCCTCCCCCCAACAAACCATGTTCCCATCATCATTCCTATTCCCAGGATACACTAGCTCTCTCTCTCTCACACACACACACACACACACACACACAGACATTCATACAGTAGACCCACCTACGCAACTAACCACTCACTCACTCCACTCACATACAACAGATACATCTGCCTACATAGATACTTTCATATACTCCCTGTTCTTTGTCTCTCTCTCTCTCTCTCTCTCTCTCTCTCTCACACACACACACACACACACACACACATTCATACAGTAGACCCACCTACGCAACTAACCACTCACTCACTGACACATACAACAGATACATCTGCCTACATAGATACTTTCACATACTCCCTGTTCTTTGTCTCTCTCTCTCTCTC
>JAIFZK010000211.1:1605000-1607500 GCA_027481765.1 Tenualosa thibaudeaui
CTCTGTATTCATGTTGATATCATTATTTTGTTGAATAGTAATGCAAAATTTTGTATAATAGGATATTGAGAATGTTGAGACTGTGCTGGTTACTGGTCATCAATCATGATACTTATTAATGTATAAATATGTGTTTATTTATGCATAATTTATTTATTCATTGAATCAACATGGAAAACTGTCAACTAACTGTGTTGTTTACCTTCAAACTGTCCAATGAGGTTCTTGGCCTCTGTGTGGAAGCAGGAGCAGATGAGGTTGATGAGGGACAGCTCCTTCATCTTCTCTTTGTAGGCTGAGAAAGAGGAGGAGGAGGAGGAGGAGGAGAGAGGGAAAGAAGAAGAGAAGAGGAGAAGAAAAGACAGGAGGAGGAGAGGATGAGGAGAGAAGGAAAAGAGAAGACAGGAGGGGAGAGGAGGAGGAGAGGAGGAGAAGAGAAGAGGAGAGGAGGAGAAGAGAAGAGGAGAGAAGGAGAAGAGAAAGGAAGAGAGGAGGAGGAAAGAGTATGAACAGAGAAGGGGTGAGGATGGAGAAATGGATGAGAGGAGAGGCAGAAAAGGAGAGGACAGAAGGAAGGAGGAGGAGATGAGAATAGATGAGTTAAGGAGAGGAATAAAGGAAAATGAAAGGAGAGGAAAGACAAGAGCAGACATTATTAGAAAGATAACATCATACAGGCATAACCTAGATTTCCTCTCTCTCTAGAGAGACAGAGAGAGAGAGAGAGAGAGAGAAAGAGAGAAATGATTCAGTTTTACTTGCCAAGGGAGATAAATATTCAAAGATGAGAAAAATATTCCTGCAAAAGAAATGACATCAAAGAGGAACCATCACAGGGGGAGGCCCTGCTGCTGTGTCTCAGGGAATGTCCATGAGCTCCTCCACTCACCCTGCAGTGTGTGTGTGTGTGTGTGTCTGGGAGTGTGTGAGTGGGTGGGAGAGAGTGAAAGAGTGTGTGTGTGTTTGTGTGTGTGTGGTGGGGGGGGTCTGTCTCAGAATGTGGATGTGTGTGCGTGGAAGAGAGACGTGTGGGTATCTGTTGGTGTGTGTGTGTGTGTGTGTGTGTGTATGCATGTGTGTGTGTGGGGGGACATGTCCTAATTTGCCCTCCTCCATCCCCCTCATTAGCTATGCAGCACTTGATCTCATTATTTATTTACACAGCAGGGGACGACCAGCACAGCTCACTACAGCACACACACACACACACACACACACACTCGCATACACAGCAGGAGGGTGTCTGTATGTATGTGTGTGTTTGTGTGTGTGGGGGTGTGCACATTTGATGTGAGAGAGGAAGAGGACAGATGTCTGGAGGAGGAAAATGTCTGCTTGTATGACAATCATGAGTGTGTGTGTGTGTGTGTGTGGTTGCTCTAGGCTGGGGATAAGTGAAACAGGAAGGGGCCTGTAGGAGAATCAGTCTCTGTCCACATCACTCCTCACAGGCCTTGGTAACAGTGTCTATGGCAACCACACCCTTCACAGGCCTTAGCAACAGTGTTAATGGCAACCTCACTCCCAACACACCTTCCTTTGTTATGGTAACTATGGTAACCTGACTTCTGACAGGAAGGCCTCAGTGATGGTAACTATGGCCACCTGACTTCTGACAGGAAGGCCTCAGTGATGGTAACTATGGCCACCTGACTTCTGACAGGAAGGCCTCAGTGATGGTAACTATGGCCACCTGACTTCTGACAGGAAGGCCTCAGTGATGGTAACTATGGCCACCTGACTTCTGACAGGAAGGCCTCAGTGATGGTAACTATGGCCACCTGACTTCTGACAGGAAGGCCTCAGTGATGGTAACTATGGCCACCTGACTTCTGACAGGAAGGCCTCAGTGATGGTAACTATGGCCACCTGACTTCTGACAGGAAGGCCTCAGTGATGGTAACTATGGCCACCTGACTTCTGACAGAATGATCTTGACAGAGTAATTTCCTCCCTTTCCAGATGAGATGACATCCTCCATGTCTGTGTGTGTGTGTGTGTGTGTGTGTGTGTGTGTGTGTCTGTGTGATCTTCAGCTCATGCTTAAGGATCCTCATGCTCATGCTCATTTCCTCTCTCTCCAGATGAGGTGAGACATCCTCTGTGTCAAAGACGAAATATTAATGATCAATCTGACAGGGAAAGAGGGTGTGTGTGTGTGTGTGTATGTGTGATGTTTGCTGTCTAACCTAAGGAGGTGTGTTTGTTAGATATTTTCTGTGTTCCCTCAGTCTTCACACACATACACACACACACACACGCTGACAGTTTTTCATCAAAGGGAGCAAGAACAGGATTTCACATTCACTTGAGCAATGCATCATGCACATAAAATATAATCACACACACACACACACACACACACACACAGACAAGCACAGCAGCAGCACGATCAAAGAGTAATCCGATTTTCATCTGGCGCCTGTTGATGATGTATGTGTGTGTTGATGAAATATGTGTGTGTGTGTGTGTGTGTGTGTGTGTGTGTGTGTGTGTGTGT
>JAIFZK010000211.1:1612500-1637500 GCA_027481765.1 Tenualosa thibaudeaui
CGCGCCCTATCTGGACTGTCCGGTTCTGTTCTGTTGCGTCTCGTCCATCCAGAACTCGATCCAAACATGACAACAGAGCCGAGGAAAGAAGACCGACAGTCCTAAAGACGGCCATTACCGCCATCAATAAGCACTGACACCGAGGAAAAAAGACCCTCCCCACAGAGAGATATGATGCATGATCTTAAGTTCAGTGCCTTTTGAGGTAAATAACAAAACATATCTATGTCTAATTTATGATAGAAGTGCCCTTAACGGTTGTGATATTTTTTTTCTCGGCATTTTTTAAATTCCCATTGCCAATCTTATGTTTCCGTTCTATCAAATAAAACGTGCACTGGACACATAAATGAATGAGAAGTATTACATCAGGTTATATATGAGCGTTGTGCTAAGCGCAATCCCTTTTTTCATGGGCTCTCGTATATTTTCTTTTGATAGCCCCATAATGGCAACCACTAAAATATCTTCAAATGACACATAATGAATTAAATTCTGCACTAAACCGGAGTTTCTATCGCTAGAGATGTAAGCTATTGTATGTGTCACCAACACCTGGTATTGTTCTGATGGATTCTTTGGCGGCGTTCTGAGATTGTGCTCGTGCAGAGACCGGGATGTTGGGTGGGGTCCGTCCGCATTATGCTGCGCGCGTATGTGTCGCTGGTTTCAGCGGCAGGTGCGGCAGCATCTCCGAGAGCATCTCATCCTGTTACCTTACGAAAGTGTTTTCAGAGGCAGTCACTTCTATTGAACAAATCTGAATACAAATGTTTCACATTCTACAGTGAAACAATAAAAAGTCATATATTTTATCAGTTTACAATCCTCTCACCAGAAGCAGAAGCTACCAGGGCCCATTAAAAATATGTGCCTATCGCATTCAGATTTGGTTATACGATAATGAATCACAATTTCAATCAAACTGAGTTAAAGACCCGCCGGGATTTGTTGGTTTCGTTAACGTTATAAAAACATTTTCAGAAAGAAAGACCGCTCCCTAAAATGCGCCGGTTTCCTGCAAGCTTTTGTGTGAAGGGTGTCGCCCTCTCTCTCTCTCTCTGTGTTTCTTCAGCATCCTAAGATTGGTGTAAGGGAGCGATGTTTCAACCCTCTCTCAAAAACATAATCTACATAATAACGAAATACATTTCAAAAATGTCTTACCGATTGCAGTTTTAGCCATGTCTGATGTCAGTGCGGTGCGGTGATGGTCTGTGGTGCCTGAGCGCGCGTCGCAGTTTCGTTCTGTGGCGAGAAACCGAGTGCTTTAGGGCACTGAGTCAGCAGAAGGGTGCTCTGAGGGGAACGACAGCGCGAGACGGGGGCTTCTGAATTACGATCGTCTACGTGCTGAAGCAGATTGGCTCTCGTTCTCCCCTGACGCGCATCTCCAAGCAAGAGACTGTGGCGCGTGCCCAGTGTCCCGCTCGCAGGAGGGTTCAAGTCGCAGCTTAATACAAGGTGATCACACGCGACTACCCCCGTTTGTTCGGCCAGTGGTCCAGCCCGTGTGGAGCGCAGCAGGCACCGGTACTAATGGCCCATATTTATACTGAGTACTAGACTACAGACTACTACTAGACTACAGTGCAGCTATTGCTTCCTGGAAAGATGCAGACAAGCCTACCAAGCACGGTTACCATAAGGTGTATCTTTGTTTTACCATAGCACACGAGGCGATTATGGACAGCCCACTCACATTATCCATACCTGGCCAGAAAGATCATATTCTGGCAGAGGCCCAACAGTGATTCATATAGGCCTCATAGCTGCAGTTCCAGCAGTCAAGGGGATCGCAAACACTGCTTTACATCATATCCTCTGGCACATACACATACACTGATGTTGAGATGCATACAGAGACCATTTGCCCATAGCTCCTGGGACTGTAGGTGATGGACAGATGACTATTCATTCACATCAGTGCGCTATCCATAACCACATTCCATTTCCCCCCCTAAAATGTAAGCCATAAACCCTCAAAGCCTTAAAGGAGATCAGATGTGAGGGCTCTGGATTGATTCACACCAGATTTCTCCTTTAACTGGCATTAATCGGTTTTGTCTGATTCATGTTAGGGTAAGTGTTAAAGGGTACAGGGCATATGATTAGGGGACACAATGGGATTCAGTCGCTGATAAAGCACTGATGCATTAAATACAGACTTCTGATCAAAGCCTAAACACCATCCACACGAACTTGCCAGGAACTCAGAAAGCACACACACACACACATACACACACACATACACACACACATTCACGCACCCATGCAGAAACACGCAGACCATCAATATTAAAGGCTCTCAGTCTGGTGCATATGTCATAAATAATTCCTGTGTCAAGTGTGTCCAAGGCTGTACAACACTCAGCACTGGTGTGTGTTCAGTGTGTCCAAGGCTTTGGCTGAGGGTATTCAGGAATCATTCAGCACTGAAGTGTGTCGAGTGTGTCCAAGGCTATGGCTGAGGGTATTCAGGAATCTGTACAACACTCAGCACTGGTGTGTGTCATGTGTGTTCAAGGCTGAGGGTATTCAGGAATCTTTACAACACTCGGCATTGGTGTCTGTTGAGTGTGTCCAAGGTGGAGGGTATTCGGGAAGCTGTACATCATTCAGCATTGGTGTGTGCTGAGTGTGTCCAAGGCTATGGTCAAGGTCATTCAGGAATCTGTATATCACTCAGTGTTGGTGTGCCATGGGTTATGATAGGGATTCATATAGACAAGACTCAGTCCCTAATATATGAACCAGCCTATTCAACCAACATCAGTAAGATGTAAGCAGTTCCTTTGTCGATAGGATTACATAGAAGCATAGAAGCAAACCTAATGATTATGGTTAAGAGTTACGGTTATGTTACTTGCAATCTTTTTTTTTTGCACAAGTGATGTACAGATGACAATAAACGCCACATTATTCACAAAAATACATACTCAGTTTTAAATAACTTAAAGAACTTAAACATAGTATAATAAAACCTTAGTAATCAGTTTATGATTAGTAATCAGTAATGAGCATGTGTGTGCGTGTGTATGTGTGCATGTGTGTAGGGATGCACAAAAGCTCTGTGCAATTTTTCGTGCCATTGATTTGGTGCAGGAAATAAGTGTAGTGTAGTGATATAAGACAAAAATACCCTCTGCAATATAGCATATAAATTAGTCTGAGCTATGTGTGTGTGTGAGTGCGGCCTACTTTCAGGGGTGTCATAGATCAAGAAAGCATTTTTTTTGCCAGCTTCCAGGTTGCTGTAATTCCCTCTTTGACCACCTGATGGCAGCACTGGTTTATCACAACGGCTTCTAGACGTTTTACTATTGTCATTGCTATGGGCAACTGCTGTAGGCTACAGGCAAAAAGAAATAAGACCCTGGTCAAATTTCAAAAGCATAATATATACTTGAGAGAGAGAGAGATGGGGCAGGAGAGAAATAGGATCTGAATGTGGTTTGGATGCAGCTCAGATGTTTCCTTTATAGGCCCCCAATACATCTTCCTTCTGATAAGCAGCACTGTTTCAACTGCCAACACCCTTTTGGGTTTATTAGTCTGTATGGCTGCAGAGATAAGTGTTATCATATGGTCTAGTCTAGGCCTATATAACCACACACAGAGTCGTCTCTAAACGCTTTATTTGCTGCTTCAGAGTGTGGTGAATGGTGGACAAATGAGAACGAGAGGGTCAGTGACCCTGTGTAACGTGATGACTGATTAACTGGAATGGAGAACAACCGTTTGATGCAGGGACAAACACAGACTACTAGGCACTGAAGCAGCCTATAGCCAGGGAAGTAAAGGTGTAGTCTGTGATTTATGGATTTGTGCCCATGGAGGCCTGAGTCTTTAGCCAGGCTAGTGCTTCCACTCAATATCACATTTCACTACAGCACAGTCAGGGATCTCTCCATTAGCTTAGGTTTCTTCCAACACATTTTTGGCTGGCCAATCAGTGAGCAGAGAGCTCAATTTTTTTAAAGTTCACATAAAGTATCCGCCCGTAAGGAAGGAAACATACCCCAATTAAGGGGTTCCAGATGCTCTGCACAAAGTGAAACTATGTGAAAGCATTTGCTGCACCAGGCTAATGAGTTTTCATCAGATTCATCAAACAAATCAAAACAAGAAACCAAAGCTATAGCTACCCATTCTGTAGGTTGACAGAAACAAACAAACAAACAAACAAAAAACAGCACTTCAATCTGCAGTCTGAACCTTAGGTAAAATACTTCACATCACCTAAGAAGAACTATGACACATTTGGGGCTTAAACTTCAATAGCATAAATCCTAATTTAGAAGTATGAGGGGTGTGTAAACTGCTTGTGTTTAGCCTCCACTACAGCCCTACAACATCCTCACACCTGACAGACAGCACCAGCCAGTGGTCCACAGGAAGACAGGGAGACAACACCTCACCTCACCTGACCTCACCTCATCATTCATAAGAGGCCAAGGAAACTGACTAACTGACAGGCTGACAGCAGGTGTTTAATGCACTTGTGTCTCACTGCTGCCCCCATTCGGTTTTTCAGCAGCAACCCCCCCCCCCCCATGCCCCCCATGCCCAGTCTAATCTGATTGAGAGTAGCCTACTGTATGTATTTCATTACGTATCTCCAGTCGGTGAAGCAGTCACTCAACACAAAAGCAGTGATTTAAGGGACAGTGAGGAGAGGACTGACTGGCATTCTCACGCTCAATTGAATCAAGAGTCAAAACGACTGACATCAATCTGCTTAGTCTGAGAAAGCCTTCAAAGGGCTTCAGAAGTCCTCCAGGCAGGGCCAACAGGACAAGCTGAGGACGGACTTAAGCACTTCTGAGGAGATTTTTTTTTAAAGCCATTTAAAAGCCATAATCCACTCAGCAGTGAGTGAGAAGGCTACAATACTTGACCATTCTTCTTCAGCAGAAGAAGCTTTGCTTACTTGTATGGCAGTATAGGCTATTAGCCCTGGCTAAAGTCATGGCTTTGCTGCTTTGAATAGAGTGGATAGAAAGAGATATTTTTGTCTCATGATCATGTATTACCACTATTTAAAGAAGTCTACGGCTATTGCTTACTATCTAATTCATTGAAAATCAGACTGGAGGGGCTTGTGTGCTCCATGAGACGATGGTGCAAAATCATGGGGGTTAGGGCTGTCTTAGTTTTGTCTTCATGTGACAAAAGTTTGCTTCTCTTGAGAGCCTGCCTTATGGTAGACTAATGATTGGCATAAGCACTCTCATTTCATTCGGTAAAATTGACTAATTGATTTAAAATTCTCACAGCATTTAGGCTACACCTCCCGAAACAATAAAAGTCACGCCATTTGTTTTATTAATATTATTTTGGATGCCTAATGTCAGCCAGAGTGTTGTCTGCTTCATTTTCTCAACCAGACAACAAGACCAAAGTCACTGTACCAGACAGAATAATAACATTTTAGATAGACCATCATTTCCTAGTAAAATTACATTACCGTCTACTGCGAGTAGCAGTACCGTCTACTGCGAGTAGTGCCTCCTCCTACTACCGATGGATGATGATTGCGTTTTTAAGGATGTCGTCAGCCAAGCTAGTGGTGGTAATAACATTCTGCTAGAGTTCGGCGCCAACGTGGGGAAACTTCACTTTATCAAGTAACTTACTGAGGAGACATTCGGTTACTCCGTGGTCAGCAACGTCAAGGTAAGGCTGTCAAATGGCGAAATTCAGATTATGGGTATTTATATGCCCTTTATTATCGAAGAATGTCATTGTCTTCATGTTGCTGTGCCGTGGATGTTATCGGTTAATAACATCACAGCAGGCTAATGTCATTTGAGACGGTGGGTACATTTTGAGTACAGAAGGATAGCTACCAGATGGCACACTCATCTTCGCACTAAGTTTCTAACCTATCTCTATTTTACCTGAAAAAGGGAACATACGTGAGGCTTACTGTTACCTGGCGTGATCAGATATTTAATAAATAATGTCAGAGGAAATAAACATCATGCCATTTCCTATTTAATGGCTGTCAGATCACCGGTTTGTCTTTGAAGTAGTCAAAGATGCTGGGGCGACACATGACGCCGACTCGTTGGCAAGCAGCATGGTTCGCAGAGATACCTCATGTTAGCTAATGTTAGCTGGTTCAACTAGCTAACGTGTGGAAAGGATAACATAGCCGTTTAAGTAACGTTTGCTCTCACTCAACCTTACCTGAGCAGTATTTGTTCTATGTGAATGTGATTCAGAGTGTTGTAGTTCAACAGATACGTCAAACTATGGTGATGTGGGGAACTGTGTGTTAACCATACAGCTAGCCATTCAGCACTTTAGCATGACACTAACAACTCAAGCCAGCGTGGCTTTCGAGAAAGACTAGAGAATGACATATGTCTTCTGTTGTCTACAATTCCTCTGTTCTAGTTCAGACCATATTTTCCCGCCACCTCCGCGAAATGTCACACATCAATGGCAAGAGAGACACGCCAAGAATGGTCGGAAGTCAACTGTCCCTTTGATTTTAACAGAGAATTCTGTAATTTATCACACACATTACTCGCACATCTGCTTTGCAGTGCCCGAGCCAACCATGATTTCTAGATGTAACTTGTACGTCGGTTGCGTCCCATCATTGTTCCTTATTCTGAGTGACTGACAGCTGCCGTCTGATGCCTAACCCATTGGTCAATCACGGTGATTGGATTAATCAAGTGAAGTGCTGATGTGTTGGCAGAAGTGGTTTAAGAATCTTGTCCGTGGTAAAAGTGGTTTAAGAGTCTATTCGGAATGTTTTAAAGCTAACTACATCTTCAGAGTGGTCCAGAAATTGTTTGACATATTTCGTCATTATGTTGAAATCTGTATTTCTCAGTGTGGAGCTGGACATGGGTAAACGGTAAGCAGGCAGCCATTTAAGTTTGTCAAGCTCTGTACAGTGCAGTGTATAAGAAGTGTGTGTTCTCCCATCGCAACTCATTGTTTCAGTGAAACTACAAGATGCTTTCTTGAGATCAGTGCAAGGATGACATCCAAACATGAGTCCTGCACATTTCACAATGGTGACCCGTCAATGACCCCAAAGTCCTTTCACAGACACACTTCAGTTAGAGGCACTCCATCCAACTTGCTAATAATCCTATAGCATAGGGCTGATTTGATCATGTTAAAAACCACAATCATGATTATTTTGACTAATATTTAGATAATACTTACCACTGTCAATGATTCTTGAAATATCATCCATTCTCTCAACTTCTCTCAAAAATGGATGAGATGGGTTGTGTTCACCTGTGTTCAATGTGCAGGTAGTAAGAACACATGGAAGGAGTGTAGCTTTCAGAAGGTTTGTTGGAAGGCGTAATCACAATTAATTGATCAGGACGGAGAGACCGAAGCACTGATTATTGCTTTCAGGCTTTAAAAAAAAACGTCCAGGCCTAACCTTTCAACTCTCGTTGGTCAGTCAGTGAGCTCCCGTCTCTCCTTTTACCATTTGAAGCAACATCTTCCACTGTGCATACAGGAAACAAGGGCTAGGAAAGCAGGCTTCCATGGTCATGGAAAACCTGGAAGGATCATGGAAATTCACAAGCCGGTTTTCATTATGTTATTTCATGTTGTTAATTTGCCACATGACTTGATGGAGCCCTTTACCTCCTCTAAAACATTTATGTTTTGACACACTGAAAGGTTACAATGGCAGGAGAGAACACATTTTTGTTACAAATGTTTAAAATGGGGTCCGGTTTGGATTGAGGCCCTCTCTGAATCCTTGTGTGTGGGCAGGGGGTCCGGTTTAGATTGAGGCCCTCTCTGAATCCTTGTGTGTGGGCAGGGGATCCTGTCTGGATTGAGGCCCTCCTTGAATCCTATCCAGGTGGAGGCTACTTTACAGCCCAGTCTGTCTAGGTGGGGAGGTGAGGGGTGGGGAGAGACCCTTAAGGCTATTATTGGGTAGCGGCAGGGTCTTGACTGGTTTCTTCCCTGAGGAAGTGTGTGTTCTCCTTGTGTGTCAAGTTTCAATATCTTTCCATGCATTTCACTATGTCTCTATGCTTCTGGTCAGTCTTAAATTGAGCGCTTAGGGCTTAGGGGGAGGGAGACATTGGGATTGGGATTCAGTCAAACAGTCCTGTGGAGGTCTGGCACCTCTCCGGAAGTTTCCAGACCAGGTGGTCCTGAACAGACGGATCCATGTCGCCAGCAGTCCAAAGTGAATCTCATAAATGAGATTCATTATAGTTTGGCCTGGTACTCTGGTCCTGGCGATTGGGATTGATTGTGTGTGTGTGTGGGGGGGGGGAGAGAACACCCGCCCGCCCTCAGGGACCCTGTTGTTGCAGTCAGACCAAGCAAAACATTTCATTTGTTAGCTCCCCTTTCTAAAGAAAGATAATATAATTTTATGGTTCTGAAGGATCTCTGTTTACTCTGTTAGTAATTAGGTTGTTTTTGTGTTGTCCTTGTGATAAGTGAGTCTGTTCTCTTAAAAACAAGTTCCAGATTGGACCAACTTGAATGTAGAATGACTGCTAGACTGCTGCAGTATGTGTGTGTGTGTGTGTTGACTGTTGCTCTTTATCCCCACTATGGGGAAAGAAATTTCGTAATGACCGTGAGTGGTAAAACAACAAACATGGTTGCTCTTCCTTTCCTTTTACCACACACACACACACACACACACACACACACACACACACACACACACACACACACACACACACACAAAAGTTTGAGGAACACTCATTTATTTGCCAGTGTACTGTTGCCGGAGGAAGATGGTATTTACATACAGACTACTTCTTAAGAAGTTGCACACTTCGACACGCTACTGGTGGTGACGAGGCCGACACAGCTATTGATTTCACTCTAGTGTTTGTGTTCTGGTTCTTTTTCTCATGTTTTCTATCTCTCTCTCTCTCTCTCTCCCTCTCTCTCCCTCTCTCAAGAGCAGTTGTTCACACTGTGTGTTGGATTTAGCGTTTTGATGGCCATAAGCTGGGGGAACTGATGGTGTTGACAGCCTGAGACGTGACTACAACCTAGAATCTGGTTTTCGCTATCTGTTTAAAATGCGGATTGGTGTTCTCAAAGTGCAAGTGTGTGTGAAGAGTGGTGAGAAGGACAGTATTAATTCCATCAATATATGTCAGGCTTTTTTGTGTGTGTGTGTGTGTAACGTGTTTGCCCTGTACCAAGGGACCAACTGCACGATACACCTTGTTCTTAACATCAGAGGAGTGCACACACACATGCACGCATATGACACACCATACTTTTACATCACAGGAACACACACACACACACACTGCAGGACCACAGAGAATGCCTGCGGTTTCACATTCAGCACAGCCTTCTTCAAAATCATTTTTGCAGCGTAGAATTGAGGAAACAACTGTGTGTCTATCCGCGCGCGCGCGTGTGTGTGTGTGGGGGGGAGTGTGTATACACCCTAAACAAAGGGCCCTGGTGGTCATTGTTAGGTGTAGACGTTCACGCACACACACACACACCCACACACAAACAGTCTGTAGACTTGTCATGAAGACTTTTAGTGTTTCTGTGTGTGTGTGTGTGCGTGTGTGCGTGCAAAGACCCGTGGAACTAATCTCACGGTCTTTTGTTCTTTTTGTTCTGCATGTTCTTATATATGATGTTGTATTGTGTTAATGCAACGAGTGTGTGATCGGATCCTTTCTCTCTCCTCCTTTGTCATTCACAGATCTGAAGAATTGTGAAGTCCGGAGAGCAGTAACCATGGTGATGATCTTCAGCTGACACCCCTGGTTTGGCCCCGCTGACACACACACCCTCACCCCACAGACCTTCCCTAAGCCACTCCCCTAACCGTCCCTCCTCTGATAGTCCAGCCCAGTCCAGTCGACCCCTGGATTAGTTCTGCTCCTGGTTCAGAACTGTTCAGTGCTTCCCCGTTTCTCTGCTGAAGCAACTCATACACACACACACACTCTTCTGATTAGTGTGTGGCAAGCGTGCCTTGGACTGCTTGTGTGTATGGTGATGGGTCTTGGTTCTGGTTCTGTGATGGACAGCGGGTCCAGGGCGGGGGAGAGTGAGGGTGTGCGTCTGAAGCAGGAGATCTCCCTGCTCCACGGCGTGTGTCTCATTGTGGGCAACATGATTGGCTCTGGGATCTTCGTATCGCCCGTGGGCGTCCTCATGCACAGCGGCTCCTACGGCCTCTCGCTGGTCATCTGGGTCATCGGCGGCGTCTTCTCCGTCTTCGGCGCCCTCTGCTACGCCGAGCTTGGCACCACCATCCGCAAGTCGGGCGCCAGCTACGCCTACATCCTGGAGTCCTTCGGTGGCTTCCTGGCCTTCATCCGCCTGTGGACGTCGCTCCTGATTGTGGAGCCGGCATGCCAGGCCGTCATCGCGCTCACCTTCTCCCTCTACCTGGTCCAGCCATTTTACCCATCATGCCAAGCTCCCTACAACGCTGTACGACTCATTGCTGCCATGATCATAGGTAAGTGAACCACGAGAGACAAGTAACACTTTCTACTTGGCTGCACCTCCTCTGAGATTCTAAACTTACTTTCACCAGAACTGATGCACTAAAAAATATGTACATTACTACTTAATGATGTGCAGAGAGTTTGGAAGGGGCGGAGAATTCTACTGAGAGGTAATAGAATGTTCTGGAAGGGCAAGAGAATTCTCTTGAGAGGTAACAGAGTTTAGAGAGGCAAGAGAATTTTCCTGAAGGGCAAGAGAATGTCCTTGGATACATAGTTTTGTGGGTGTAAGAGAATGTTCTTGTGGGGTAACAGAGTTTAGAGGGGCAACAATGCTCTTGAGGGGTTAGAGAATGCCCAGGGTAAGAGAGTTCTAAGGGGCTAAGAGGGCGCAGGTTGGGAAGGGGTTCTGTTGTGTCCCAGATACAGGGCACTGAGGACAGGATCAAACAGGATTGGAAGGCCCTTTCTTCCTGTGAGCTCCAGAAAGCGCGCACATACACACACACACACACACACACACACACATACACACACACACACACACACAGTACTTGTGAGCTTGTTGCTCATTTCCTGTTCTCATGTCACTGAGCTTCAAAGGAGAGGCATCCTGTCGTGGCCCACATAGAAGCAGGCCCTGACTCAGACGGACGCTCCTGTGATCTGCTGTAGGGGCCCACATAGAAGCAGGCCCTGACTCAGACGGACGCTCCTGTGATCTGCTGTAGGGGCCCACATAGAAGCAGGCCCTGACTCAGACGGACGCTCCTGTGATCTGCTGTAGGGGCCCACATAGAAGCAGGCCCTGACTCAGATGGACGCTCCTGTGATCTGCTGTAGGGGCCCACATAGAAGCAGGCCCTGACCCAGACGGACGCTCCTGTGATCTGCTGTAGGGGCCCACATAGAAGCAGGCCCTGACTCAGATGGACGCTCCTGTGATCTGCTGTAGGGGCCCACATAGAAGCAGGCCCTGACCCAGACGGACGCTCCTGTGATCTGCTGTAGGGGCCCACATAGAAGCAGGCCCTGACTCAGACGGACGCTCCTGTGATCTGCTGTAGGGGCCCACATAGAAGCAGGCCCTGACTCAGACGGACGCTCCTGTGATCTGCTGTAGGGGCCCACATAGAAGCAGGCCCTGACCCAGACGGACGCTCCTGTGATCTGCTGTCTGGGCCCAGTACTCCGTAACCCTCCATGACCCCCTTGAAAGAGCCAGTCTGCCAGTAGAATTCTCTGGCCAGTCAAGTGATCTGCAGTAAAGAAAGGCAGTTCTCCTGTACTCTCAAAGAAGCGCACGCGCACACACACTTGTCTGGCTATATAATTCTAAGTGAGCTTAGTGGCGCTATTGTGTGTCCCAAACCACACACACACACACAGACTGAGATCCACAGTAAATAAACCATTGGGAGAGTTCAGTAGGTGTGAAAGGGGTTCTTGCACATCAGTGTTTGAATTGGCCTGCATTCATAGCAGAAGGCTTCTACACAGACTAGGAACACTTCTGTGTGTGTGTGTGTGTTTGTGTGAGGGACCTGAATATAGTCCAGCTCTTATCTGTAACCAAAACCCCACCTGAATCTCTCTCTCTCTCTCTCTCACACTCTCACTCTCTCTCTCTCTCTCTCTCTCTCCCCCTCACTCTCCCCCTCTCTCTCCCTCTCTCTCTCTCCCTCCTCCCTGTATGGAATAAGGAAGCATACCCAACAGTAGTTTGGCAGGGCGGTGTGTGAAATGTGACACCCACATGGTAAAGTGCGCCAGCATGACAAACTCTCTCTTTCACACACTCACTTTCACACACATACACATACACACACTCACCTCCGAGTCTCCTCTTAAAGTCAATGTTTACGCTGACCACACTGCCATCAGCAGGCAGGCCAACTTGACGACCTCTCTGGAACGTGAGGCCTGTCTGGTGCTTCACCGTCCACAGAATCTCGTGCGTGTGTCTGTGTCTGTGTGTTGGGCGCCCTGTTCCTCTTGCATCAGTATTTGTGTCTTTGTGCGTGTGTGTGTATGGTGGGGTTAATGTAAGCTGATATCCATTGCCCTATTTTGGTGTGTGTGTGTGTGTGTGTGTGTGTGTGTGTGTGCGCGCACTAGCGCGTCCACCTGATATTTACCTGCCTGTGCACATGAATGGCTCTGATAAGGTGAACACACATACTCACTCACTCACACACACACCCCTACACTTCACACTTGATTTGGCCACTCAATGGGATTAAAGCTCACCTGGATTTAATCAGGTGTGTGTGCAAGGCAGAGAGAGTGGGAGGGGAGAGAAAGGGACAGAAGTGAATATTGGAATCGCATCTTCTGCATGTCTTGTGATTTTTACATCCAGAAGTAGTTCCGTCCTCACCAGGATTCACTTTTTTCTTAGAATTGGCTGGTGTAGAAGATTGCACTGAAGTCAGTTGTGTGGCCGTTATGTGTTCTTCCGCACAAGACATGGCTGCGTTTTATATGTCTGTTCCTGCTGGGTGGGAGCAGGGCAGGGTGTTTGTGTGTGTGGGTGTGTGTACAGGATGTTCTGTGGCAGGCAAATGAATGCTGCTGTCTCCAGTGGTTTGGCAGTGTGTCTTGACCCAGTATACATGCATCTCTCCCTCTCTCCCTCTCCCTCTCCCTCTCTCCCTCTCCCTCTCTCGTCTGTGTCTGGACATGTTTGGTATGGTGCAGTTCAAGTTGGATCAGGTTTTGTTCTGTCATGAATCTTGTACAGCAGTGGTAACAGCATATGGCACTTGCCGTCGCAGGGTGTTTGTGAAAGCTAATGACTTTGTGCTTTGTGTGTTTGTGTGTGTGTGTGAGTGTGTGAGGTAGAAAGGGCTTCTCAAGCGAACAGGCATCTTTCCTAGAGTGCAGTGTTCATGTTGGCCCCGGTGGCGTGAAGAACATGTGTGCAGATTTTACATGCCATCTCATTACAGCTTCACTATACACCTGCAGTGCATGGAAGGCTTGCCTCAGTCACACATGGGTCATAGTCAGAGAACATGGACACACACACACACACACACACACACACAGAAAGACACTCTCTTCTCTTAGCTGAGCTACCTCCAGTGTGTGTGTGTGTGTCAGGTGTTTACTTGCAATGCAGTTCCACTGGGAAATTCCTTGCCTGTTGTTCTGCCAGCAGCTCAGAAGAGACACACACACACACACACACTCCTGGTGTTTCTTGTTTTGATATTTTCCTCGTCCTCCTCTTTTCCAATCCCAGCAATGCATCATTCCAGGATATGAGGGCTGAGTCATCAGAGAGGAGTGGGGTTACCTGCTAGTCCCCCTGAAAATTAGCCTGTATCCACTCAAGTGTGTGTGTGTGTGTGTTTAGCCCTGTTTGTGTGTTCTGCCTTCCAAACTGCTCCAGGAGCCTTCATGTACACCTGTATCCAGGTGCTTTTCCACCAGAGACTCAACAGGATTCTAGATGTAACACCTGAAGCAGCACAGGAGGAGCACAGGAGGAGCACAGGAGAGCTGATGATCACATAGGAATGAGGAGGAATGGGACTGCAGACAAACACAAGCAGAAGTTAATGGAAGAGTGACCAGTAGGAGCTTTAGGCTTCACAGGGAGGTGCTGTAGGTGTGGTTGCTAGGGATGTGCTGTAGGTGTGGTTGCTAGGGAGGTGCTGGTTGCTAGGGAGGTGCTGTAGGTGTGGTTGCTAGGGAGGGAGATGGTAGGTGTGTGTGCTGCTGCTGGGCAGATGTGTGTGTTAGGTAGGTTGGTTTATGCTGTTTGGGGGTTCATTAACCAGCTTCATAGTCACTCTGATGGTTAAATGGCTGATTAGGGGGTGAATGAAGGCCTGCTGTGTGCGGAAACAGCTCTGTGACAGATAACCATAGGTTTGAATCATTCTCTCTCTCTTTCTTTCTCTCTCTCTCTCTCGCTCTCTGTCTCTCTCTCTCTCTCTCTGGGTCACAGGACGTGTGTCTGAGGTCAGCGTTGTGTCTCAGCACTGATGGGAATCAGAGTAGTTATTAGTGTCTCCAGCAGTAATTACTCTGATGCTGTCTCCAGTCTCAGGGCTGCCCGGAAGGACCTCTGTGCCTTTCATAGATTAATACCCTGCCCTCTTTATTGAGATAGGCTATGGCTTTATATGGGCCCTCCTCTAATTGAGGTGTGTGTGTGTATGTCTGGGGGACCACTGTGACTTTATTAGATCCTCTCCTCTGTGAGAATGGGGTCTATTATATAGATACATACACTGGTCTCTTCAAATTAAGGTGTGTGTGTGTGTGTGTGTGTGTGTAACCTCTGTGGCTTTATTAGATTAACACACAGCTCTCCTCAGTGAGATGGGGATGTATAGAGTTATACACAATAAATCCTGTTAGTATAAAAAGTCAAGTGTGTGTGTGTTCCTTTCCCCATTTTGGTTTTAATTTAGTCTGATACACTACTCTCCTAATTAAATATGTGTTTGTTATGTAGGTTTGATGCACTTTCCCTCCGTCTGAAGAGTGTGTGTGTGTGTGTGCGTGTGTGTGTGTGCATGTGTGTGTGTGGCGGTTCTTTTTTTTTCCTTTTGGTTATTAGAGTTACATAAGAGTTTAGAGTTACATGATTAAGTCCAGAAGAAAAGACCGGTTCCCTCTTGGGGGAAGATCACTGTGTTCAGGGTTAGGCCAATGTGATGTTTCTTTGTGTAGTGTGGTGTTTAGTTTATATGTATGTATTTATTTCTGTTGGGGATGCACAGATCCGATATCTGGATTGGATATCAGTCCCGATATTGACAAAGTAGTTGGATCGGTATCAGAAAAATTCAGTCGATCTGCTCCTTTTGACATCGGACCATGACAGCAATGACTCCTTATGCTAGTCTCCAGTGCATGAATACTGCAAAGAAAATCAAGCTTCAGCTATGCTATGTGCAGATGTAAGGCATAGATGTATGAACACAGATATTATAAGTGGCCTTAGTGAAATGGCAAAGATACAGGCTATGAAATTAAGGTGGTCTAAACTACTGCAGGTTTAAATGAACAGTCATATCAACCAATATGTAAAAGCCGATATGGGAATCGGTATCAGAATCCAAAATAAAAGTATTCTTTTAAAATGTATTTGTTTGATTATGGACTTTTTCCTTATTTTTCATCTCACTGAAAATTGTATGCTTTGAGAAGACCTGGATTAATCTTCCTCTCCTCTCTTCCCGTTCTCCTTTCCTCTCTTCCTTCTCTTCTCTTCTCTTTCTCTTCTCTCCTTTCCATTCCTCTTTTCTTCTTTTCTCCTCCCCTACCCTCATTCTCCTCCAGGGCTGCTGACCTTTGTGAACTGCATGAAGGTCAAATGGGGGGCCATCCTGCAGGTCATCTCCACGGTAGCCAAGGTCCTGGCCCTCATCATCATCGTCATTGTTGGACTAGTCAAACTAGGGCAGGGTAAGCACGCACGCACACACACACACACACACACACACACACACACACACACACACACACACAAGCACTAAATAATTGCTCCAATTTCTGTATTTTGCTAGGGTTTTTACACGCTGTGATTTTGGCTCTGGGGATGTCTACATTTTGTGTGTGTGTGTCTGTCTGTCTGCAGGACTTGCTTAGAACTTTCAGCAGTTTTTTCAGGGCTCAAATATGTGTGTGTGTGTGTGTGTTGCAGGCCATGCTCAGAACTTTGAGTGGTTGTTTGAGTGCTCTAATACATATGTGTGTGTGTGTTTTGCAGGCCACACTCAGAACTTTGAGGAGTCTTTTAAGGACTCTAAGCTGAATGCGGGGGACATGGCTCTGGCCCTCTACTCTGCTCTCTACTCCTACTCCGGCTGGGACACACTCAACTTCATCACGGAGGAGATTAAAGACCCTGAGAGGTGTGTGTGTGTATGTGTATGTGTGTCTGAAGCTTAGAATATGTGTGTGTGAGGGAGGGAGGGAGGCTTAGAGCCTCAGGCCTCATGTTTGTCTATGTACATATGTACTTCAAGGTATGTACAGTTTCTGTGTGTCTGAATCTTAAAATCTGCAGGATTGTCCTGATTTCCAGACATATGCTTCATATATGTGTGCATAATATATGTGTGTGTGTGTGTGTGTGTTCTGTAGTTTATCTGAAGTGTTCCATCTGTGTCTCCAGGAACTTGCCTCTGGCCATAGGCATCTCCATGCCCATCGTCACGGTGATCTACATCCTAACCAACGTGGCCTACTACACCGTCATGAACATGGACATGGTGCTGGGCAGTGAGGCCGTCGCCGTGGTGAGTGATGCTGCGCGGAAGTGGTTGTCATAGTGACGCCTGGAGCTGGAGGATGTGAGGTAGAGCAGAGAAGAGAGGGGGAGGAAACCCGTTACCATGGGAATCTGGAGCAGGGGGTCAGTGATGGGACGTGGTTGCCATGGTGATGATGAGGAACTGGGAAAGTTGGAGCACAGTCATGTCTGTGATAAGAGCTGTGTGTGTGTGTGTGTGTGTGTGTGTGTGTGCGCACGCATGACTCATCAGAACCAGTGGGTTAGTCTGCCAGATATCTTCTTTCCCGAACAGATGCTGCTATCTGTTTCCTGAAATCCACACACACTCTTTGACTGAAACATCACACACACTAATTGAAATACACACACTCATCTGTATCTGATATCTCTCTATCCCCACCGCCCCCACACACACACACTTTAATAGAAATACACAACACACTCCTCTGTATTAGTAACATCATCCTCTGGTCACACCCCTCTGAAGCCCATTAAGTGTGTGTCTAAGGGCTGTGTGTAATTTGCGGAGTCTGCCAATCAGATATCTGTATTTGTGCCTCATAATAACACACACACACACAAGAATATGAGCTTTTTAATAGGAGAGAGAAATGGTCTACTGTGTGTGTGAGAGAGAGAGAGAGACAGAGAGAGAAATTAATTTACAGAATGAGCTCCATAATCTGACTGTAGAAATGAGCTGAGAATATTAGTTTAGTTATAATGAGTGTGTGTGTGTGTGTGTGTGTGTGTGTGTGTGCGTGCGTGAGCGTGTTGGGGGTAGAATACATCAGAATTTTTGCCTTTGTGCTTGTATATGTGATGACTTAACTTAGGCTCAGCTGATATGGATTTCTATATTGTGTGTGTGTGTGTGTGTGTGTGTGTGTGTGTGTGTGTGTGTGTGTGTGTGTAGACTTTTGCTGATGAGGTGCTGGGTTGGGCTCGTTGGCTGATTCCTCTGTCAGTTGCCATCTCCTGCTACGGCGGACTCAACTCCTCCATTATTGCTGCCTCCAGGTGAGTGTGTGTGTGTGCACGTGCGTGTGTGTGTGTGTGCGCGTGCTTGTGCATGCGTGTGTGTGCACAGAGGGCAGCTCATGACCGTAGACTGTTCTCTAGAGTAGTCCATCTTCTTGTCTTTGTGTGTTCCTCTTACGGTAACGATTAACGTGTGTGTGTGTGTGTGTGTGTGTTTGTGTGTGTGTGCACGTAGACTGTTCTTTAGAGTAGTCCATCTTCTTGTCTTTGTGTGTTCCTCTTAGGGAACGATTAATGTGTGTGTGTGCGTGTGTGCGTGTGTGTGCGTGCACGTAGACTGTTCTCTAGAGTAGTCCATCTTCTTGTCTTTGTGTGTTCCTCTCACGGTAACGATTAACGTGTGTGTGTTTGTGTGTGTGTCTCTTAGGGGAACGTCACAAGGTAACGATTAACATTCTCCCTCAGAGAACTGAGCTTGCATCCATAGCCGGGGTGTTTTCTAGAGTCAGTGTCCCTCCTTCAGTGTTTTTCTAGATTGTTCTGTCTCTTATGGTAACCGCTGTACCTCTGAACTCTAGAAGCGACATGGCTACGGTCAAGTTTCGCAGATTCTTGCCGTTACTGTTGCAGTTACGGAACGGAATGACAAACTAAAACAGAAGGGAGTTTGGGGTTCATGGGTCATTTGGGGTTCATGGGTCATCTTACGCATCAAAGCGCCTGGAACCCATCCACTGGCATGTGTTTGCTTCCTGGTAGGCAGATACTTTCTGCTTCAACCAATCGTTACTGCTTGGTCGTGACATGTTGCGTGTCAGAACTTACCAGTTGAGTTCAGCATTCAGCCCTCCCTCTGTCCGCATAACCCAGAGTTGGTGGAATCCTAAGCCTATGGACAGATCTCTGACACAGCGGTGGAGCTAAATGAGAAACTGAGCGGAAGCACTAGGGGGCGCTAGCCTGGCCAGGTTTAATAAAAGATTTCATTAAAGACATCGTTTCCGGCCACATCTCTGTCCCCCCCGTCTGTGTTTTAGATTCATATTGCTCCTGTTGTAGCTTTACTCTCCCCTATGTTGACTCCTGCTTGTGTTCTAGATTGTTCTTCGTTGGTTCTCGGGAGGGCCACCTCCCCAACGTCCTGTGCATGATCCACGTGGAGCGATACACTCCCATCCCTGCTCTGCTGTTCAATGTGAGTCCCATAGGTGGCGCCAGACTACAGGCTCAACCACAGAGCACTGCATCTGCTTTGTGCTGTACACTAGTCAGGATAATAACTGTGTGTGTGTGTGTGTGTGTGTTTCAGGGAGGCATGTCCCTGATCTTCCTGTGTGTGAGGGACGTGTTTCAGCTGATAAACTACTTCAGCTTCAACTACTGGCTCTTCATTGGTCTCTCCATTGCCAGTCAGATCTACCTGCGAATCAAACGCCCTGAAATGCCACGCCCAGTCAAGGTGAGATGAGTGAACGAATACACTCTCACTCTCACTCTCTCTCTCTCTCTCTGTTTATCTAGTGCTCTTACTGGTTTGACCTGTTTACATCCATATCACTGTCTTCATAATTGTTGCAATGTGGAACTTTCAGTTTCATTTCTAATTTTAATAATAATTTTTTTGTAATTCATATCCTGGATACTGACAGCCATATATGGTTAAGATAACATCTCTCTCTCCCTCTCCCCCTCTCTCTCCCTCTCTCTCCCTCTCTCTCTAGCTCTCCCTGTTCTTCCCTATAGTGTATTGTTTGTGTAGTATATTCCTGGTGGTGGTGCCCCTGTATAGTGACACCAGAAACTCTCTGGTGGGCATCTCTGTGGCCGTCTCTGGGGCGCCCTTCTACTTCCTCTTCGTCCACTTGCCCCCCAGCTCACGGCCCGCCTTCATCAAACACATGCTGGGTGAGAAAGAAGACACACACACACAAATTCACACACACACACACACACACACAGATACACACACACATACACACAGAAACATACATGGCCTTCTTCTTAAACACAGTGAGTGTGGAACACTGCTCATTCACAAATACACACACACACACAGATACACACACACACAGATACACACACACATACACACAGAAACATACAGGGCCTTCTTCTTAAACACAGTGAGTGTGGAACACAGCTCATTCACAAATACACACACACACACACACAGACAGACTTGCTCATTCACACACACACACACAATTCTACTGGGCATGCCGGTCTCATTTTTTCCACATGTGCACTTTCCCATATTTGGCCACACACACGCACTTACACACACACACACACATACACGCGCGCGCACACACACACACACTCACTTACACACACACATATACACACACACACACACACACACACAAGCATCCCAGCAGACACAAAATAACACAAGGAAATATTCCATTTGGACGTGCATGGACAGTCTCACTCACACAACCTGCTGCCGTGTGTGTGTGTGTGTGTGTGTGTGTGTGTGTGTGTGTGTGTGTGTGTGTGTGTGTGTGTGTGTGTGTGTCATGTTTAGAGCAAGAGTCATCCACCCTTTTGGGTCTCCCCAGAGGTAAACTGATCCAGAACTGATCACACACACATACACACAGTATGTTACTGGACTTCCTCCACTGAACAGACAAGCTTCAGCAAGCATTCTTCAGCATTCCAGAGTCTCTCATTAGTGGCTGATGCATTCTAAGACATCCTGACCCTGACACATCCTTAGCAATAAACTGAATAAATTGGCTGATCAGTCATTTGTCCCCACAGGCAGCCACAATATGCTGTTTCAGCAGAATGTACTGTGTGTGTGTGTGTGTGTGTGTGTGTGTGTGTGTGTGTGTGTGTGTGTGTGTGTGTGTGTTCAAGTTCAACCCTACCGCAATCTGGAAGACTGGGGACTGGGTTTAAAATGGTTATTGAACAGTGATTGAATTTCTATGTCATTGAATTGAATTAACTGATCCAGTGGTTTGTCTGTGTGTGTGTGTCTGTGTAGACTGGATATCGCTGTACACACAAAAGTTGTGTTTCTGCTGTGTGGCTGATCCTAATCTGGACCTGGACAACCCTCCTGAGGACAAGCTGGACTAGAGTACAAGCTGGACTCTACTGTGTACACACATACATACACATACACACACACACACATACACAATCACCCACCAGTTGGACCAGAAAACCAGCCAGAGGATCAGAAGGACTAGACGAGAACCCTGCTCTCCTCACACACACACACACACACACACACACACACACACACACACACACACACACACACACACACAGTGCAACCCAGCCAGGCCCAACCCATCTAGGCCCAACCCCATCCAGGCCCAACCCAGCCGTTTGTGCCTGACCTTAGCCTGTGATCACTGGTTTTTCCCTCTTCATGAGTCAAAGTAGCAGCAAAGCTTCCTGGACATTGAAGACTGACATTCCTCAACACTGGTGTATCTTTGCACCTTTGGCAGAACTTCCATACCCACATCCAGTGGTATACACACACACACACACACACACTTTTACTAGATCCAGGCTCTTTGATGCAACCCTTATACCAACGCCTTCCTGTGATAGACTGGAGTGTGCCCCCTCTGCTGGGGGCGGTGAGGAACTGCAGCTACAGACGCCTCCACGTCCACCACAGGAGCCACAAAGGGAACCATTGTCAGACTTGGACTTTCACAGATGCCTGACCAAGTTATCATGTCTGTGTGTGTGTGTGTGTGTGTCTGTCTGTGTCTGTCTGTCTGTTTAGTGTGGTATTTCCTGTGTAAGCTCACAAGATTCTGATCAAACACGTGGGCATCAGGAACTGTTCTGATGTCAGCGGTACCCAAGCAGATGGCTACCAAGCTCTACAGATCTCCTTCAGCCTTGACAGAACGTCAGTTTAGTGAAGGATCCGGATGGTTTATGTTGTGGTCTTGTTGTCCGTTTGTTTGTTTGTGTGTTTTTGTCGTTGTTTTGTTTTTTTACCTAGTTTTTGATTTTATTTGATTTGATTTGGTAGTGTAGGGGGTCATTACATCCAGGGAATGTAGCATTGAAGCATGAGACAATCACACCCCTGCATCCCACCACTGTGTTTTCCTGGTGTGTGTGTGTGTGTGTCTATGTGTGCTTGTGTGTGTGTGTGTTTCAGTAGTGTGTTTGTGTGTGTGTATGTATGTGTGTGCGCGCGTGTAAGTGTGTGTGTGTTTTAGTTTTAGTGTGTGTGAGTGTGAGTGTGTGTGTAAGAGAGAGATCTATGGAGTAGTCGTGGGTTTGATCAAATAAGGATCTTGAACCAATCAGATCCGTAGACTTAGAAGGAACTGGGCCCATACACATGAGTACATAAGGGACTGGAACTAAAGAAATGGTTCTTCTTCAAATGAGCTGTTTTGCAGTGTTGATGCTTTGCTTCCGGCCTTGATTTTATTTATACTTGTGTGTTTGACCCAAGAAACTTGCACAAGGGTCCCGTGTTTCTTGGGTCTCCAGTCACTTCCAGGTCGAGGTTGCCTCCTTGTTCCATGACTGATCTGGAAGCTGGAAGATTGATCTCGTTTCTGAGCAAGTGTGGGGTTCATGGACACTGTGTGTGACATCACAGCCAGAGATGATTGCTGGGTTTAGGCTAGCCACTTCTCTTGAATGCTGTCTAGATTCTGGCCTTGATCCAGATCTTGGTCCAGTCTAGATCCTGGTCTGGGACCTGATCTTCAGGCTTCCTCTGTTGTTCTATTTGTTGTCTTGGAGGCTAAGGTCTCCTTTTTAAAAAAAAAAAGCTTTCAAGGAGAAGTATGTAATGAATTGCCTGCAGGGATTGGTGTGTGTGTTCGTGTCTGAGAGAGTGAGAGACTATGAGTTTCAGTACCCCTCCACCCCAAAGTTGAACAGTGAGCAGTGTTGAGTTGAGAGAGTTGAGCAGTGTAATCTGCACACACACACACACACACACACTCACTGCCTACCCTCATTCACTTGTGCCTTTAAGTGTGTACGGGAGGGAGCACACATCAGAAAAGTTAGTTGTTACCTCTAGATGCTGTTGATGCAGTACATGAAGGTAACATACTGTGCACACCAAAGTAACCTCACCAAACACACACACACACACACACACTGAAGGTGATGTTCACATCGCATCCTTGTCCAGTTACAGCTGAAGCTGTGTGAGCGGGTTCCATCCCTTGCAGTGACCACCCTGCCCAAAAGTACGTCTGTGACGGTCTTGGGCTAAATTTGAGAGGTGTGTACCGTTCCACTGAGACCGGCAGAAGTTTGCCGGCTCCAGTTATGCTGGTTACACACACACACTCTCAATCTGTCCTGAGCTTGATTTGATGTTGCCCCAGACACCTAATGAAATGTTTTCCATGTTCAGTTTCATTGATAAATGGTTTTAAGTCCAAAGGTTCTATCCTCAGGCATGCATACACTGTTCTGAGAACAATGTTGCCTCTACCTCTCACAATGAGAAAATGCTTCAGCCTTGCAGTCCAGATTGTTCTTTATGTTTTATATTTTAATTTTTTTTTCATGAGATGCCCACTAGTGCTTATTGAATTGTCAGTGTTTTTATATGCTTTACCAAATGTGAGTCTATGCATTCCAGTGTCGTCATGTTTGTAAAAAAAATTAGCCATTTCTATTTATTTTATTGAATCATACACACATACAAACACACCAATACAATAAAAGCAATCTGGAAATAGTCAGTCTTGTTGGAGAGTTTCTGAGTGTGAAACAGTGTGTTTATGTTTATGTTTGTTTACTGGTGATGCTTTTATCCAAACTGACAAACAGTACATACAATACAGAATACATGTTTTTAACACACAGCATTTCTTAATGCCATTCGATAAATGTAATGATTATGTATTCATCATTTACATTTAGGCATTTAGCAGACGCTTTTATCCAAAGCGACTTACAAAACGAGGATAACATTCAAGCTACAACACAATGAAAGAACTAACAAGTGCATATTGCTAACTTGAAACTGCACTATTTTAAGTTGAAAGTGCAATAGTGTAATACAGTGCAGAGAAATTAAATTGTTAAGTGCATTCTCAAAAATTTACGCCAGGAGATATTCTTGGAAGAGCTGGGTCTTCACGAGTTTCTTGAAGGTGGAGAGGGTATCAGTTGACCTGGTAGCACTTGGGAGGTCATTCCACCAGCGCGGAACCAGATATGAGAAGAGTCTGGATTGACTTGCACAAGGTGTTGGCCGTGCTAGAAAACGTTCCTTAGAGGAGCGAAGCGGTCGTCGGGTGACATAGGGCTTCAGGAGAGTGTTCAGGTAGATGGGAGCAGAGCCATCATTCACCCTGTAGGCCACCATAAGTGCCTTGAATTTAATGCGAGCAGCCAAGGGTAACCAGTGAAGTTCAATAAACAGAGGTGTGATGTGCCCTTTTTGGCTTGTTAAAGACCAGACGTGCAGCTGCATTCTGGATCATCTGTAGCGGTCTCACCGAACAGGCTGGTAGGCCTGATGGGAGGACATTGCAGTAGTGAAGAAGAGAGATGACCAGGAACTGTACCTGGACTAATCTGCTAGCTACCTCTCCATTCTGAGGGGACACTTGTGAATAAATAAATAAACAAACAAACAAACATAAATGTAGTCTTCTGGCAATACTACGCTGGAGCTGGAGACAAACCCCAAGGTCAAGATGAGAAAATGTTGCAAAACATTTTATAGGTCACCAATAGGAATACACGAGAACCACAGCAAAATGTTGCAACTGTTGAACGTGGAAAGTCCAGCATGAGAATCCTAAATACAGGCTCTGCTGTCAGCAGGTTTACCACTAGCTCTGGCTTACCTTGCCCAGGTTTGTCACTCAATCATCTACCTGGATTACCCCCCATCCCCCACCTACATATCTGACATGTTTTGTTGGGTCGTTGGTTCAAATAGAATTCAAGTTATTTTGTTCATTCTTTCCTACAGAAGTTTAAGAATGGTGTTAAGAATGGTGTTGAATTACTGTCAAACGAAAAGCACTGCATAGAGGCAGCACAAGGCATCTGTGGCCTCCATTCAGAACTTGTAGAACAGATGAAGCATCAAGCGGGTCAAAAGAATCACTAAGGACCCCGGTCATCCTAGTCATGGACTGTCTCAGCTGCTTTCATCTGGCAAGTGGTACTGCAGTCTTAAGGCTCGAACCACCAGACTCCAGAACAGTCCATCAATCTTCCATCAAACTATGAGGCTTATGAACACAGAAACAATGGCAGCCTAAACCTCTGCTGACAGCCTCTCAGTCTTTGCTAGTTAATTTCTCTGGCATGCATAGAT
>JAIFZK010000211.1:1645000-1655000 GCA_027481765.1 Tenualosa thibaudeaui
CTCTCCTCTCTTCTCCTCTCCTCTCCGTCTCTCTTCTCCTTTTTTCTTTTCTTTTTTCCTCTTCCCCCTCCTCTCCTCCTCTTCTCTCTCTCCCCCACCTCTCTTCTTTCTCTCTCTCTCTCTCCTCTCTCACTTTTCTCTCTCCCCCTCCCCTCTCTCTCTTCTCACTCACTCTCTCTCCTGTGCTCAGTCGCGTGCTGGGAGTCTGTAGTTCTCTATCAGACAAAAGGAGCGTTTCCCCAGGGAACTGCAGGAGACGCAGGGAGGAGACTCAGCCTGATCCCGCACCCCAGGTTCTGCTTTGAGGAGATCATCTGGGGGTGCAGTGTGTGTGTGTGTGTGTGTATGTGTGTGTGGAGGGGGCTGAAGAGGGGAGCACAAGGAGGTGCTGGTTGTCTTTTGTGTTCATTGTACATTTACACACACACACACACACACACACAGACAGACAGATATAGTACGTACACATACACGCGCACATCTACACACAAACACACACACATGCACACACACACGTACACACACACACACACAAACACATAGACTTTTGCACACACACACACGCACAAACACATAGACTTTTGCACACACAAACCTATATCCTGTTGTGATTGTGGAGTGGCTATAGAAAGGCAAGTTGTAACCTTATAGTGTTTAGTGTTCTTGTGATGTGAGATTAGACATGTTTGTTTGTCACACACAAACACTGACACACACGCACACCCACACCCACACCCACACATATAGACACACACAATCACGCACGTATAGCCTGTGGTGATTGTAGAGAGGCTATAGAAAGATGCTAACTTAATGGTGTTTGGTGTTCCTGTGATGTGAGATTATAGAATGTGGCACACACGCACGCACACACACACACACACACACACACACACACACACACACACACAGAAACACACCTGCACTCATGCCTGCTACTCAGCAGATAAAAAGCATAGGGCCTGAGTTCTCCTGTGTTTGGGCTGGCTCCCAGAAGTGGGCCAGAAGTGGGCTGAGTCTGGGCCGAGACTGAGTCTGATGCTCTCCAGTATGAAGGCTGGAGGTGTCTATTGATCATATCACAGCATGTGGCCATCATCCCCTTTGAGGCAAAGCCTTGGTGTGTGTGTGTTTGTATGTGTGTATGTATCATGTATTGTATGGTTGTATGTGTGTGTGTGTGTGTGTGTGTGTGTCTTATATGACTCCTAGCTTTAATCAGACTTATTGGTCGGAAGTTTCTTTCATCGATTCCCTCAGGTCTCCCCTGCTGTCTGACTTGTTCTCTTAGTCTGTGACAGATACACACACAGAGACTCACACACACACACACACACCAGCAGACACCAATATTTAGCAGAACAGATAAGAATATTGCGCAAAACAGTAAATGGACGTGTGAAATATCTGAACATCAGTGAGTTTTCTTTCTCTCTCTCTCCCTCTTTTAGTGTGTGTGTGTGTATAATGGGTCTTAGTTCATAGTCTAGGTCTGATTTCAAGGCATATCTGACCCATTTCCACTACACTGTTTCAGTATTACTCTACCCTACTCAACTAAACTCAACTGCTTTTTTGCGTTTCCATTGAGAGTTGTACCTGGTACCCGTTAAGATTTTTCATTTTTCATTTTTCTGCTTCGGCCAGGTTCTATCCGTGCTGAGCTGACACTAAAATGTGACGTGAACAGGCTGCTGACCTCTGATTGGTCTGAGAGGGCCAATGCAAGTTAGACTTGTGCAGGAGAATCAACTTTTCCTGTCTGGTCTCATAAACTTTGAATATAATTTGATTATTTCTTGTCAAATAAAATATTCCAAGTCATGAATCTGAACTACTCCGCTGCTTTTGAGAACATTGCGCCATCAGAGAAGGTTTACTTTCTGAGCTTCAGTACACTGAAGCGAATGAGACACGTGGAATTTTACCAATAAATTGGTCATTACGTCTCTCTGGAGGTATCGGTTTTGTGGATTCATGTGTCATAATCCGCAAGTGTTTGGCATCGTTTTAAGCCTAATGTTATAAGTTGTTATTGTTCGGATCTGGAGAAAATTAACTTTCTTTCAAGTCAGGCAGCCACCACTTACTATGAAGATGTTAGCGTGCTAATGCTAGCGAACTAGCTGACGTAATGTTTTAAATTGAGAGGTGGTATTTCACTGAATGACAACCAGCTGGATAACATTACTGGCATTAGCTTATGTGGACAGAGCAAAATAAAGTTAGGGTACAACAGTATATTTTATTTAAGCGACGTCCAAAAACTGTTAGCTTCTAGTTAGCACATTCAATTCAGCGCACCCCACCCACTTCATTCATGCCGAAGTGGCACTTTTTTGTGTACGAAACGCAAAGGACCTGGTACCAAACTGAGTAGAGTTGAGTAGAGTAAAGTAGAGCAGGTACTGGTATGGTGTATGGAAAAGCCCTATTTGAACATAGTCACAAAATCCAGTCTTAAGTGATGATACAGATCACTATTCGTCTGGTTCTGATGGGTCAGTTGTAATTAGTCGGTTCTGATAGGTTGGTTCTTTTGAGTTGATTCTGACGGTTTGGTTCTAATGGGTTGGTTCTTATGGGTCGGTTCTGAGTTGTGTAACCATCCAGCAGGACTGCCGTAGGACTCTGACCCTACTGAGTTCCAGCTGTCAGGCAGCCTTTTATTTTCAAAAACAAAAAACTATTTATAGTCATGTAGCTGTTAGTGATGTTTTAGACACTTTAATATCCAGCTTAAAAAATGACTGCAGACTTTAAAGCAGACTCTTATCTCTCTCGCTCTCTCACACACGTAAATGCACTCACTCTCTTTCACACACACACATATACAAAAGTACACACAGTCAGTCTCTCTTTTAAATACACACACGTATGCATCGGGTGGGTAATGTGTGTGTGCAGTGTCTCTCATGTGTCAAACAGTGGCTTACTGGAATGCAAGGATCCAAAAATACATCTTTGTGTCACGTTTGATAACCTACTTCCCCACTGCTTTGGCTAAGGGTGCAAGAGAGGGACTATTCTTAGGAACGGAGCCTGTGTGTGTGTGTCTGTGTATATATATTTGTATGTGTGTCTGCAGGCCATCAGCTCACAGTCCATTAGTTGACTTATCAGTTTTCCAGGCCTTTCTACCCAAAATAACACGAATAGGTCACATGCAAGCCACCCACACACAGACATACACACATATATACATGAGCACACACACACACACACAGCAGTACACACACTCTGTGTCTGACACACACACACAGACATACACACATATATACATAAGCACACACACACACACACACACACACAGCAGTACACAAACTCTGTGTCTGACACACACATACAAACACACACACACACACACACACACAGGACATACAGCACAGGGTAGAATGCACCAAATCAGAGAAGAAAAGCAGCAGCCCAGATCGGTGTGTGTGCGTGTAGTCTATTTTTTTATTCCAAAGCTTCCAAAAAGTGCTGCGTGACTTTTGCCCTTTGACCTTTGCTGAATGTAGTTCTGGCTCTGTCCCCTTTGTTCTGTTCCTCTTCCTGCCATGGGTGCATGTGTGTGTGTGTGTGTGTGTGTGTGTGTGTGTGTGTGTGTGTGTGTGTGTGTGTGTGTGTGTGTTAGAGTGGCACAAGGTTGTGTGTCAGTGTGTGTGCCATTTTACCCAACAGTGGAACGTGGCATTCTGCCCGGACAGGAAGATTGCATGGGATTGTGTCCACACACACACACACACACACACACACACACACACACACACACACACACACACACACACACACACACACACACACACACACACACACACACACACACACACACACACACACACACACACACCACAGTGGAAAGAGTAGTGGACAAGGAAATGTTTAAAATTACTACCCCCTGTCCACACACACACACACACACACACACAGACAGGCGCACCACCCCCCTCCATGCCAGGCAGTGCCACTCTCCCTGAGGGCACTGAGCAGTACTCCAGTCAGCGTGCATCAGTGTGCCAGTCGAATCGACCACAATAGTCTGAAAACACACACACACACACACACAGCAGTGTGTAATATTCCCTGTAAAATCTAGCAACACAGTTCTCTCCAGAACAACATAAACCAGCCATATTCCCATAGAAAACTATGACCTCAAATTACCCAATGACAGCACAAGAGCCATATTACAAATATACAATATTAACCAGGTATCTTCATCTATACTGCCTCTGCACTTGCTGCTGCTGTGTGTGTGTGTGTCCCACTGCTTAGCTGAGATGTTCCTGCATGAAGCTTTGATCTGCTGACAGCTCCTCTTGCGCTGTCAGCTACTACATCCTCACACACACACACACACACACACAAATGCGCACAAGAGAGATTGAGAGAGAGTGAGAAATAGGGGAGGGAAGGAAGAGAAAGTAAGGGAGAGAGAAAGAGAGAGAGAGAGAGATTGTTTGATCTCATTTTCCCCACTCATTTTCTCTTCTTCACTCTCCCATTTTTCTGTCCTCTCATCTCCTTTCATTTCCTCTCCTCGCTGACTTCCTGTACCAAATGCTGAGATGTGTGTGTGTGTGTGTGTGTGATTTCCTCTCCTTGCTTTCTTCCTTCTTCAGATGCAGAGGTCAGAAAATCTGAAATCATATTAGTGAGGTCACACTGTGTGTGTGTGTGTGTGTGTACGTGTGTGACTGTGTGCATTTTTCTGTGTGTGTCTTAGTGATGTTTCTGTGTGTGTGTGTGTGTGTGTGTGAGAGAGAGAGAGAGAGAGAGAGAGAGAGAGTGTGTGTGTGTCTCCAAGTTAAGGCTGTGTCTGAGTCATGAAGGCAGTTCAGCTGTAATAAAGCTCTTCCTAGAACCATGCGATACACAGGAAATGAGGCTACGGAGGTCACTGTTTCACAACCATGCCTTTTTACAACACACACACACATAGCCTTCACTTGTACACACACCCACATCTTTAAGAAACACACATGCACATACACATACACACACACACACACACACACACACACACACACTTTGATATGCGTATAGGTACGCATCAGTGACATGGAACTGGATGTCCGAGTGATGTCTGACACAGGCATGATCTGGTTGTCTCATCTTGGGCATGGGGCATGACATGGACATCTCAACAAATATCAGAATTAGCCAAGTATATTTACATATACTAGTATATTCTACTCCAGTAGATGTTAGCTGTCTGTACACCTAACATATAAACATGTAGTAATATACATATAATACAATATACAACACAATAAATACTATAGACAAAGCAAAAATATGTGGACACATATTGCTCAAGGGACAACCATATACCTATAGGCACCTACTATAGGCAATATATATATATATATATATATATATACATAGGCACGTAGTGACCAGTTGGAATAAAATAGGGAGAGGGGTAAGTAAGAGGGAACACACAAGGAGGATGAGCCTGAGAGGTTGCCCAGGCTGGGACACGTCAGACTACAACACTTGTGCCATGTGCAAAGGACAATATATGTAAGGGCATGACAGTAAACAAACATTTCAGAAATGAGGTTGAGGTAATTTGAGCAGTCTGTGAAATTAATAATTGATCAACGTGGGGGGATGGCCCAATTTGTTGGGTATTCAGGAGGGTGATGGCAATGGAGAAGAAGCCATTCTTGTGTCTGGTAGTTTTTGTACGCAGGGATCTGTAGCACCTGCCAGAGGTGAGGGGGTCAAAGAGAGTGTGTGCAGGGTGAGTGGGGTCAAGGAGAGTGTGTGCAGGGTGAGTGGGGTCAAAGAGTGTGTGTGCAGGGTGAGTGGGGTCTTTGATGATTTTTTTTTCTGCCCGCTTCCTGGTCCTTCCTGGTCCTTCCATTGGCAGGGGGGCACCAATAACTTTCTCTGCTGTCTAAATTGTGCGCTGTAGTTTGCGTGTGTCCTGTTTTGTGGCAGCTCCAAACCAAACTGTGATGGATGAGCAGAGGATGGATTCGATGACAGCAGTGTAGAAGGTGACTAACAGCTCTTGTGGTAGTCCATGCTTCTGCAGTTGCTGTAGGAAGTACATCCTCTGCTGAGCTTTTTTGAGGATGGTGTTGATGTTGGACTCCCACTTCAGATCCTGGGAGATGATGGTTCCCAGAAACTTGAATGAGCCCACATTTGACACTGGGCTGTTTGATATTGTGAGGGGGGGCAGCAGTGCAGGTTGCTTCCTGAAGTCCACAACCATCTCCACAGTCTTAAGAGTGTTGAGCTCTAGGTTGTGTTGACTGCAACCTCTGTAACCTCCTGCCGATATGCGGACTCATCACCATCCTGGATAAGACCAATGACAATGGTGTGGTCAGCAAATTTTAGTCGAGTCATTAGAGGTGCAGTCGTTTGTATAGAGGGAGAAGAGCAGAGGGGAAAGGACACAACCCTGTGGAGCAGCAGCGCTGATTGTCTGGGTTCCAGATGCCCATGCTGGCTCCTGTCAGTCAGGAAGCTGGAGATCCACTGACAGATGGCAGGAGGTACAGGAGGAAGCTGGAGATCCACTGACAGATGGCAGGAGGTACAGGAGGAAGCTGGAGATCCACTGACAGATGGCAGGAGGTACAGGAGGAAGCTGGAGATCCACTGACAGATGGCAGGAGGTACAGTGAGCTGAGAGAGTGGCAGTGAGGATATCTGGAATTATGGTGTTGAACGCCGAGCTGAAGTCCACAAACAGGATCCTAGCATAGGCCCCAAGTTAGTCTAGGTGTTGCAGTATATGTGGAGTAGTGATCTCAGATCACCATCTGTGCAGAGAGAGAGAGAGAGAGAGTGCGTTTTGGCCATGGGACATGACAATGGACATCTCAAGGAATCACAGGCTTTAGTGCTTTAGTGGCTTTAGTGGCTTTTAGAGGCTTTAGTGTGGTCACACACACAAACTCACACACACACACACTCACACTCCTTTAAGGCCCCTGTCACACACACACACACACACACACAAACACACACACACACACACACACTAGTTTAGGCCCCCTGTCACACACAGAGCTCTGGGAGATTCCCAGAGTGGCCCCTGAAGTGTGATGCAATCAAACGTGCCCGTGTGTCACTTCCTGTGGGGTTGTTGGGCTCCTGGCAGACAGCCGTGGCACTGACTGACTGACGGCGGTTTGGCTGGGAAGTGTTTGTGTGTGTGTGTGTGTGTGTGTGTGTGTGTGTGTGTTTGACTGACGAGAGAGCTGGGCAGTGTGGGTGGCACTGAGAACCAGCTGGGTGCCTGGCAGACACCACTGGAGCGGCCTCTTTGTGTGTGTGTGAGAGAGAGAGAGACACTGGCGGAGGTGGTGGGAAACAGGCAGAGACCCTTCCCCACCCCTAAAAAAAACCCCTCCTGTCTGTGGGTTCTGGAACGCTTCGAATAGAACCCGTCTGTGGAACCCTGGAGAATGGAATGTCCTTAGGACAAAGAGCTCTCATAGCACCTAACAGTCACTGAAGGATGCTGCTAGTTCTGAGGAACCTGGGGTTCCCCCCATAAACTACATCATTCATTTATGACCTGTGAAGGCCAGTGTGAACCCAGTATGAATGTGCAGTCACATGTTTCAAATGCTGGACGCTGCTGAAAAACAAACATCAGATAAGAGATCTTCTCCTCTCTGGAAAGAAATGAAATAATGAGAGTTTGTTTCCTCTCTTCTGTCTGTGCTGAAACAGACAGTGTCATATACACACCCACACCCACACACACACACACACACACACACACACACACACACACACACACACACAAAGCAAATTAATTTTGCATGTATTTCATCATGTTAAGAAGAGAGGACCCTGACGACACTTCTGCTATCTCACAACAAACAGATCTCCACAGTTACCACACTTCCTGTTCCTCTTCCTGATCCCACCCTTCCAGGAAGTAGGAGTGGCTTGATTTGTCACACGTGCAATGGTTTCTATTTTGAGCTGATATATAAATACAGAGGAGCATCTAGACCTTCCCTCTCTCCCTCTCATTCACTCGCTCACACCCTTCACTATCTCTCTCTCTTCATCTCTCTTTCCTTCTCTGCATATCTCCCTCTTCCCCCCTACTCTCTCTCCATCTCCACTCACTCACTCCTTCCACTATCTCTCTCTTTCTCTCCTCTCTTTCCATTCCCTCCCTCTCTGATTCTCCCACTTCCCACTCTCTTTCTCTTCCTCTCTTTCGTATCAATCTCCTCTCCTCCTTTTGCTCACATCATCTTCTCTCTGGTCACCTGCTGTGAGAACCGAAACAGAACGCCAACCACACCAGGCCTCCGCCCTTGCCACACACACACACACACACACACACTCCAACTTCCCCAATCAGGGCATATTTGCTTCAACACGCAGAAACACTTTCACATCCAGACAAACACAGAAACAGATTTGCGCTTATAAACACACACACACATAAATAGCAGAACAGATTAAAAAAAATCATGCAAAACAACAAATGAATGTGTAAAATATCTGAGCCAAAATCAGTAATTGCAAAGTTTGCTTTCTGTCTAAGTGTGCGTATGTGCATGTGAGTGTGTGTGTGTGCGTGTGCATGTGAGTGTGTGTGTGTGTGTGTGTATGTGTATGTGTGGGTGTGCATGTGAGTGTGTGTGTGTGTGTGTGTGTGGGTGTGTATGTGTGGGTGTGCATGTGAGTGTGTGTGTGTGTGTGTAGCATATATGACTGATGTGACAGAAGCATACCCACAGACAGAAATAATTTGATTTGGCAACCTATAAAGATTCTTCTGGCTTTGCAAATGACTCTAGGATGGAGAAAAGGGTAACAAATACACTCACACACAGACACACACACTCTCACACACACACACACACACGCACATTCTCACATATGCAGGCCATCTCTGGAGTTTTTTTTCCTCCTCAGAGATAACTGAAAGCAGAAGTGACTTGGTGACCTGGGCACAGGAAGGTAGGGTGGGGTGTGTGTGTGTGTGTGTGTGTGTGTATGGGGGGTGTGTTGAGTTGAGTGTGTGAGAGCGATATGTATATGTGTGCGTGCATATGGCTTTGGGGTGGGGTGTGTGTGTGTGTGTGTGTGTGTGTGTGTGTGTGTGTGTGTGTGTGTGCGCGTATGGCTTTGGGGTGGGGTGTGTGTGGTTTTGTTATTTCGGGTCTCAGAATAACAGTCACTGCAGAATGGGCCTCCAAACTCTGACGCTGGCATGGTAACTATAATGCACCCTTGAGGCAAACTAGTAAACGCCAAATGCACACGCGCTCAAGGGCACAACGGTGGCAGACAACGTTCCAGGTTGCCAGGTTGGTTAACCACCATGCCCCCATTCATTTGAACATATCTGAAGATTGGTGTGTTGTCAGAAACTTTGCATCAGCAATTAAGTGTCTGTGTGTGTGTGTTGTGGATGCTTTGTGTGGTGTAGCACAATAGCAACTAACACACACAGACACACACATAAACACACACATAAACACACACATAGTATAGTAGAGGGGAAAGTGGAGGATGATGGAGGGAGAGAGAGAGAAAGGGAGAGAAAGATAATGATAGAGAAATAGATGATTCGGGGATATGGGATAAGACAGGTTAGTGGAAGATGTTTTAGGAAAAATGGCTTAATGTGTATAAAGTACTAGGTGTCTGTGTGTGTGTATGTGTATGTAAGTGTGTGTGTGTGTGTGTGTGTACGTGTGTAAGTGTGTATGTGTGACTGTACATTTGTGTGTATATGTAAGTGTGCATGTATGTGTGTATGTAAGTGTGTGTGTGTGCGTGTACGTGTGTGAGTGTGTATGTGTGACTGTGCATGTGTGTGTGTATGTAAGTGTGCATGTATGTGTGTATGTAAGTGTGTGTGTGTGCGTGTACGTGTGTGAGTGTGTATGCGTGACTGTGCATGAGCGTGTGTATGTAAGTGTGTATGTATGTGTGTATGTAAGTGTGTGTGTGTGCATGTGTGTAGAGAGAGACACAGAGAGAGCACTAATGT
>JAIFZK010000211.1:1657500-1662500 GCA_027481765.1 Tenualosa thibaudeaui
GTATTAATGTGGTGTATATATGTATGTTTACATGTGTGTGTGTGAGTATGTCTGCCACAGAATGCATTTCCTGAAAGCGTTATTGAGGAGGGGACTGTGGGCGTGCGTTTTAGTAACCAGTAGTACACTGGTGTGTATTGTTAGGGGCAGGATGCTGAATATTGATTTGCTCATCATCTGGGTTTTAGAGCACAGCAAAGACACACACACTCACACACACACACATACACACACACACACACACACAGACACACACAAACACACACAAACACAGCAAATAGTTGCATTATTGTGCTCTAGAAGAAGAGTCCATTGTGTCTCAGACACCCTACCAAGATTTGCATTGTTGTTTGTGCATGTGAATGTGTGTGTGTGTGTGTGTGTGTGTGTGTGTGTGTGTCCGTATGTCTGCTTGTGAAAACAAAGGGCTTTGGGTGTTATTGTTATTGGGTGTAGTTATTCGGTGGGTGGGGGGGTGGAGTAGTTATTGGGAGGTGGGGGTATTATTCGGTGTAGCTTTGGGTGGGTGGGGTAGTTACTGGGTGTGTGTGGTAATTGCTAGGTGGATGGGAATAGTTATGGGTGATTGGGGTAGTTATGGGTGGGTTAGGTAATTACTAGGTGAATGGTAGTAGGTATGGGTGGGTGGGGTAGTTATGGGGTAGGTGGGGGGAGTTATTGGGGGTAGTTATGGGGTGGATGGGGTAGTTATTGGGGGTAGATATGGGTGGGTGGGGTAGTTATTGGGGGTAGTCGTGGGTGGGTGGGATAGTTACTGGGGGTAGTTATGGGTGGGTGGGATAGTTATTGGGGGTAGTCATGGGTGGGTGGGGTAGTTATTGGGGGTAGTTATGGGGTGGATGGGGTAGTTATTGGCGGTAGTTTTGGGTGGATGGGGTAGTTATTGGCGGTAGTTTTGGGTGGATGGGGTAGTTACTGGGGGTAGTTTTGGGTGGGTGGGGTAGTTATTGGCGGTAGTTTTGGGTGGATGGGGTAGTTATTGGCGGTAGTTTTGGGTGGATGGGGGAGTTATTGGCGGTAGTTTTGGGTGGATGGGGTGGTTATTGGCGGTAGTTTTGGGTGGGTGGGGTAGTTATTGGGGGTAGTTTTGGGTGGGTGGGGTAGTTATTGGCGGTAGTTTTGGGTGGGTGGGGTAGTTATTGGGGGTAGTTTTGGGTGGATGGGATAGTTATTGGCGGTAGTTTTGGGTGGATGGGGTAGTTATTGGCGGTAGTTTTGGGTGGATGGGGTAGTTATTGGGGGTAGTTTTGGGTGGATGGGGTAGTTATTGGGGGTAGTTTTGGGTGGATGGGGTAGTTGGATGCTTCTTGTCCTCCTGCCTGCAGGCTCATGTTTCCTGCTCCTCCATTATTGATGGGAACAGACTGCAGAGACACCTCACATGGGCTCGCCTCAGGCTGTATCCTATACAACACACACACACACACACACACACACATACACACATATACATATATACACACACACACACACACAAACACACACATACACAGAGAGAGAGAGCCTACTGTAGTGTTAATGGCATGAAAAGTGCTTGATGGTGCAGAATGATTGTGATGTATTTGCCCATTATATTTTATCAATACACTCATCAGAAAGCAACTAGCATCAATACACTCATAAGAAAACAACTAGCATCAATACACTCATCAGAAAGCAACTAGCATCAATACACTCATAAGAAAACAACTATTAAGGCATTATAAAGATGCAAGCTGGACATTAGCCATTCTACAGAGCCAAGCCAGCGTGTGTGTGTTAGCAGGCTCACACACACACACACACACACACACACACACACACACACACACACAGCAGAAACAGTAGTGGAGGGCTGTCCATACTGTGCCATTTCCATGGGGTGCTGTGAGGTTGTCATGACGAGCAAGCAGCAGCCTATCAAACTGTGTGCAGCACAGACAGCAATCAATCAATCAAATCACAGCATGCAAGGTGCTCAACAGTGATTGGTTGTTGACAGGTGCAGGAAAACCCACTGACATGTCACCACCTGAGCCAGGCCTTCTGAGGTCATAAACTGGACATAAAGCATTGCTGGCATCACAGATGCCAGCCAGCTAGCCTAGCTGTGTGTGTAGAATGTTAGCAAACCGGTCGCGGCCAGTCGCGTACTGATCTGAGTCACTGTGAGGGTGCAGGTTCGAGACCCGGGCTGGACTGCACAGAATGCTCCTCACCACGTGGATGGAATGAACTCCCTACACTCCCCTCCTCAATAATGCATTCTGTGACATACACACACACACACACACACACACACACACACACGTAAACATACACATATACACCACATTAATACGCACACACACACACACACAGACACACACACACACGTACATGCACACACACACATACACACACACAGGGCGGTAGATAAAGATGGCTGGTGTTTGCTCCATGCCGTGTGCGTGTCTGCAATATATAAGATGGAAATCAAGGTCAAGCTTTGTAGTTGGAGTTGGAGTGACATCATTATTAAGCACCTAACAGAACCTTTTCAATAACGACAAAATAATTTAAAGATGCGTGTGTCCCATTGTATGAGTTGATGGAGTTGTTTTTAAACTTAAATCTTTTAAGTAAAATGAAAATCATTAAAAAAATTATCTCTGAAAAGTTATGAGCTGCAAATTAACAGCTGACACAATTCTCACTCTAACTCTCTAACTCCTCTATTTCTGGGTTCCCATTTGACGTGGTTTAAAGAAAGTTCCGGAAACCGTAATTGCTCTTACACAGATGTGTGTGTGTGTGTGAGTGTGCGTGTGTGTGTGTGAGTGAGTGAGTGAGTGAGTGAGTGAGTGAGTGTGTGTGTGTGTGTGTGAGAGAGAGAGAGAGAGAAACCGTAATTGCTCTTATACAACCCTGATTGTCTGAACTGGCCCTTTCTTTAATAAGGCCGTCATCAGGCCAATTCCATCAGGGTTTGTGTGTGTGTGTGTGTGTGTGTGTTAAATGGATCCACAGAAGCCTAGTTCCTATTTCAGTTTTCAGTTCTTCTAAGTGGAGAGACACATGTCCCCATAACCACAACTTAGATACACACACGCACACATAATCAACACATACCCCCAACCACACATACCACACACGCAAACACGCAAATATTAGTTTTAAAACATTCACTTGATGCATTCATATAATTCAAAATATACCTTTTTAAGGTGCTTAACGTATCTTAAGTGTGTGGTATGTGTGGTTTTAAGGTTAACGTATCTTTAAGGTTAACGTATCTTAAAGGTAGCTTCGGCCATATTTGAATGAGATTCACTTTGCACCCTCAGTGTGAGTGTGAGTGTGTGTGTGTGCGTGTGCGTGTGCGTGTGTGTGTGTGTGTGTGTGTGTGTGTGTGTGTGTGTGCTTTAGTACCAGAATAAGAAGCCTGTTGATGATGGAGAGAGAGACAAGCATCACACGTCTCTGGCTCTGCTGTCTAGAACAACACAGATATAATTATACCTGTTAGTCATCAGTGAAACACTCACAGATCGTCCTCCGGCCTCCACCACACACACACACACACACACACACACACACACACACACTAACATAAAAAAATACACAGAGCCATTTGGCACCTACGCACAAATACACAAAACACACAATAAGCACACATAATACACATGCCTTTATACACACACACACACACACACACACACACACAGAGGAGATTATGAAACCATCCCTGTTGCTGAAATGTCGGCCTGGGCAGTGAGCTAGTGGAAGCCCTGAACACACACACACACACACTCACACAGTGCATAGTCACTCACACCCTCCCCAGCACTCACCACACACACACACTCTCACACACACACAAACACACACACACATTATCTCTCATTTGCCTCCGTGCAGCCAGCTAAAGCAGAAGCAGTAGTGTGTGAGCCCGTGAGCTCAGACACAAGACAACGACGGCAAATATCGGTGTGCCTCGAGGAACTCTCTGACCTGCCGATACGACTCCACCACTGTGGAGAGAGAGAGCAATAGAGAGAGAGAGTGTGAGAGAGAGACTGAGGAGGAAGAGAAAGGGAGAGCTAAGAGTGTGTGAAAGAGAAGAAAACTAGTAGGAGAAAAGAAAGAGAGAACGGATGGCCATGTCGGAGCTGACAGAGGAGGACCTGGAGGAGCTCATGCGTGAAGAGGCAGAAGATGTCTTCTTCGACGGTAGGGTGGTCACCAGCTGGAGTGTGTGTGTGTGTGTGTTTGTGTGTGTCTGTTTGTCTTTGCCTAGACAGACATCTGCGTGATCTTCTTTGCAAACTCACTCATTTGTGTGTGTTTGTGTATGTTGAGTCCACTTGTGGGTTCTTGGGGTAGTTCCTCTGAGGAAACACTTTTTTACAACACAGATTAACAGATTATAATCTGTTAAAACCTTGTCAAGACCTTATCAGTGATTTCTGTGTCTGAAGAATTTAAATGTGTATGTCTATTGCAGTTTTCTTGTACTTTTTTGTCTTTGTCCTTTGACTGTGATATTCCTGAAGCAGGGGTTGGTCTTTTTCTGTTGGTGTGTTTGACTCATTGAAGTACAGTGAGTGTGTTTGGTTTGTTTGTTTTGAAGCACGGTGTTTGTATTTGTTGTTTGTTTGTTTTGAAGCACAGTGTATGTATTTGTTGTTTGTTTGCTTTGAAACATCGTGTTTGTATTTAGTTTGTTTCCTGGTTATGAGCTGTGTGCTGTATGCATATAGAGGAAAAGGCTTTTGCCTCAGAGAGAGTAGATGTAGAGGTGTGTGTGTGTGTGTGTGTGTGTGTGTGTGTGTGTGTGTGTGTGTGTGTGTGTCTGCATCAGTAAATAGTGAAGCAGATAGAAGAATCTCTCTGCCTCTAAGTGTAATGTGTCTCTGGTTGAGTCTGAGCCTAAAATATCCATCATTCATCTTTCCTTCATCGATATGCAGCTCTCCTCTCCTCTCTTCTCTTCTCCTCTGAGAGCCAAGCACTTTAGG
>JAIFZK010000211.1:1672500-1677500 GCA_027481765.1 Tenualosa thibaudeaui
CTCTCTTTCACACACACACAAACAGTGAGAGTGAGAGAAGGCTATGGTCCTTTAAGGATAGTGTGTGTTGATCACATTTCTACCTCAAGGAGCGACACTCTCAGGGACAACACACTCTCTGGCTTTCACGACGGATGTGACAGCAGTAGTGTGTGTGGTTCTCTGATTATGCCTACAGAAATGTGTTTCTCGCGAGGGTCGCGTGAAGTTCACGGTGAACTGGTGGAGGTCCATCCATCATTCCTCCCGGATCGAAATCCGAGACCAGCATCTTCTGAAATGAAAAACCTTCATGACAGAAATAAGCCCAAGAGTCGTTGTTAGTCACGTAAAGAGCATTCTGAGAAAGGGGATTACATTTCCGTCCTCAGAGGAGCCTATTTTTTGGTACAGACGGAAAAGGAGCGCAGGACATTTGCCCCCTTTTGGCAGCTGCACAAACAGCTGACTAAAGAGAGGTTTACTATAGCTGCGAGAGACCGCCGCGCTGACATACAGACAGACAGAGCTACCCTGCTGCCTAGGCGGCATCGACTACACAGTGAAAAGTGAAAAAGTAGCTAATTACGCTCCTAAAGAAACTGTGACACCGCCCAACGGAACGTGTTCATTGGCCTATTGCCGTTCAGAGGGCGTGGCCTTCACCCCGTACCAAAACTGGTCCACACATGATCGCGGTCACACGCACGCACGCTCACTCACAGGAGGCTTTTGGAGACTTTTGTGCGCTTGGAAATATCAGGAATCTGAGGCCGCTTTTGAATAGGCAAGTGAATCGTGCGCTGACAACCGGCGATAGTGCTGCCTTCGTGATTACCGGCAATATTCCCAGATCGGAGGACCGGGGAGAGAAACACAGTTACTCATGGATGAAGCGCCGTTAACCAGCAACGAAAAGACTCCATAGGAATCAGTTGGTGGAAGAAGTTTTGCAGTGGTGAGTCGACTGAGATGCTGTGGTCAGATATTATGGTCCTAAACACTGGTGCGTAAAAGTGGCAGATTTGGTTAATTAAATGGTGATATCAGTGTTCCAGAGTCACAACTTGCGCCCGTGGAAGTGTTTCCCTAACGTTGGTCAGTCAGTCCCAGGGCTGTGTGTCTTCTTCGTGCCTTTTGTTTTGTTTGGGGAGTAGTGGGGATGGGAACGGTGATAAGTACGATTACTTACTTATTTCTTCACTTCACCATAGGGTCTATGTCTTTTGACAAACATCATACCAGCCTCCTTAATTACATGTTTCCCATGTGTGAGCCAGGTTTCCCATAATTGCTCGTAAAAATGATCAGACGCCTAACCGTTCCTGCTTTGTCTCGTTATTGTCAGCCCAGATGCGATGCAAGCGTCAACGTTGGGGATTAGCTAGTGATGTGCGGTGCTGTGCCCGTGCGAGAGAGCGACGGATACTTTCTCTGGTTATGTGCTATTACTGTGCTTCGCGGTGACACATGATTGCACACCACACAGCCGCCCGAAAAGGCTTTGGCGAGCGCGGTGATGGTTGTGGTGACGGCGAGGTTTAGGGGGAGGGGGTTTCTGCCGGTGTAAATCGGATGCCTGGCTCGAGGACTCGCGTCTGGTTTTGAGTGGAAAGGTTGGTAAGGGACTTCTGCGGATAACATTTGAACCTTACCTCGTCGAATATTTCCCAGCACACACATTCAGTGGTCTTTAGTCTTTGCTGTGAGTTCGGCCGTGACTGAGCGTTGTTTTTTGTCTTTCAGTTGAAAGGTTGTTCTTCAGCCACTCTCGTGTAATTGTTTTTCGGGGGGAGTACGAGGTGAACAGTTTTGTTTCGTCTCTTTAAGCTGGCATTAAACGGCTGTAAGGAATTGTAAAGAGAAATGCTTCAAGGTTAAATATGCTTCTCTGGTTGTCCGCGGAGAGAGGCTGCGCTTTGATATGGTTAAACGGGGGCGCTTTGCTGGCTCGCCAAACCAGCGGAGTTTTGGAAGTCGTTTGATGGCTCAGTCGCGGGCCGGTGGGGGTGAGGAGAGGTGCCAACCGTCCTCACGAGCTGCCAACATGGCTGCGGTTCCACTGTCCAGATGCCAGACCGGTCCCCACGTCCCACTTCTCTCTCATGCTCTCTCTCTCTCTCTCTCTCTCTCACACACACACACACACACACACACATGCACACATTCTTTCCTTCTGTCTGTCCCACGCCTCTCTCTGTCACTCCCCGTCACAAACTCTCCCCTTCTAGACTTTGTCACTTTTGCTCCTTCATGTAATCTCTCTCTCTCTCTCTGTGTGATCCACCTATGTGTGAGGGGGTGTAATTTCTCCCCATCCCCACATTCTTGTCCTCTGAAGATGTGTGTGCACATCCCAGTATCATGGTTCTGTGCCCCCCTCAGCTGCAAGCTTTGTGAGGCTCTGTGTGAGAAACTTCTCCTCTGCTCTGAGCTCAGCTACTTCTGCCTTGCCTGGCTGCCTAGCCCCCTGGAGGACCATGGGGCTTTTGTGCTGTTTATCAGCAGAGCCACAGGTCTGTTTCAGAGTCATGCTGCTGCAGCACTCACTCACACACGCACGCACGCGCACACACACACACACACACACACACACACACACAATGACAGCACAATGAGAAGTCTGATGACGGCTGCTGTGTTCTCTCTCCTGGTCAGTGGAGTGGTGTAGGGCAGAATGTCAATGTCCCCCCTAAGCCCTAGCCCTGACCTGTGTGTGTGTGGTGGTAGATCTTAGAGTGCTTAGCTCTGCGTCAGGGAACAGTCTTAACTAAAACACCCACTTCCTATCCACTGGGACACATTAACCCACAAAACACTCCTAGTGCCGTGTGTGTGTGTGTGTGTGTGTGTGGTTAAAAGGATTTATAAGACTGCCATTATTCAATGAGGAGTGGCCCACTTGAGTTTTTACAGCAGATAGTCATTTTACCAGGCCTCTCTGTGTGTATCTATTTGTCTATGTGTGTATATGTGTGTGTGTGTTTGTGTTTGTGTGTGTGTCTTTCTGTCTTCCTGAACAGAAGTTTGTATCATAATTGCATGTGTGTGTATGTGGACTTGTGATGGTATGATCGAGAGTGTGTGTGTATGTGTGTGTGTGTGTGTGTGCAGAGCTTGAATGGAATTGTGTCTGGCTGAATGAATGAGTGAACATGGTTTGCGTCAGTGCCATCACCCAGTGACATCAGGCACAGGCATTCTCTCTCTCCCTCCCTCTCTCTTTCTCTCTTCCTCTCTCTTTCTTTCGCTCTCTCTCTCTTTCTCTCCCGCCATGTCTTTTCTCCCTCTCACTCAGTACATTTACATCAAATTAATAACTTAGTCCAGCTAAAATCAAACTTTTTGAAATGCAGCATTTGTCAGGCTGAAATTGAACTGAACTGGCTCACTCATAATTGAGCTAAGACACCCAGATAATGTGATTGGAATCACATTTCTCTTGGCAGGCAGGCAGCAGCTAAGATCGGACACCCCGCTTGAATGAGGAAGACACGGAGGTCTTTGCAGCATGTACAGCGTGTGTGTGTGTGTGTGTGTGTGTGTGTGTGTGTGTGTGTGTGTGTGTCTCACATACAAAACAATCAAAAGTAAAATATGTACCTACAGTGCTGCAGCCATGGTCAATTCTTCCTGATATTCCCAAATATCAAATATCCCCACGGTCTTCAAACATACACTGGAAGTTGTGGTTGTGTAGCATGTAGCATCTCTGTTTTAGCCACAAGCTAATTTTTGTTCTTTGCCTGTAGCGATAGGTTGGTAGAGACGTGAATGGGAGCATACTGCCACCTACTGTTGCGGAATCAAACACTCTTTGGTCAACAATTTGATTTTCTCCCCAGGCATGTATACTCAGATTACTTGGATCCTCCAGTTAAGTCATTAGCTCAGTTATTCCCAATAGCTCCATGTAGATGTGCATTTACATGTACTGACTCAGTGACATCAGGCATTCTCTCCCTCTTGCTTTTTTTCCCTCTCTCTCCATCCACTCTCTTTCTTTCTTTCTCTCTCTCTCTCTTTTTGTCCTCCTCTGTTTCTCTCTCTTTCTCTTATCATTTGTCACCCCTTTTCCTCTTGCCTTGACTGTCAGATGATGCACCTGGATGAAGGATGGACCCGGCGCCCTTTGGGCTTGCCTTCTCTCTCTCTCTCTCTCTGACACACACACACACACACACTTACACACACACACACACTTTTACTCACACACACATACACACACTTTATTTCTTTCACTCTTTTGTTCTTTCCTTGTCTCTCTTTCTCTTTTTCCATATTCTCCCCTCTTTCTTTCTCTTTCTTTCTCTTGCTTACTCCCCACTCTTTCTCTTCTCACACACTCTCTCTCTTTCTCTGTCATGTCTGGTTCTTTCTCTTCTTTTCTCTCTCTGCTAACTCTCTCTATTCTCTCATTAACTGTCTTTTTTTGTCTCACTCACTGTCTGTATTCTCTCGTTCTCCCCCACTCTCTGTGTTCACTCGTTCTCTCTCTCCATCTGTCCCTGGGCATGTGATGATGATGTGTGTTTTCTTTACGGCCCTGCAGGGGGCAATCCCATAATCCCCCCTGATTAAGCATCCATTTGGATCCAGAGGTGGATAGGCTCCCTTCTTGTGCCAAACCATTGAATATACGCATACGCAATGCATGCGCGTGCACACACACACACACACACACATGCACGCACAGTTGCACATACACTCATGCACACACACACACACACATACATGCACGCACAGTTGCACATACACTCATGCACACACATACACACACACACACACACATACATGCACGCACAGTTGCACATACACTCATGCACACACATACACACACACACACACACACATGCACGCACAGTTATACATACACTCATGCACACACACACACACACACTCATGCACATACACAGATACTGACACAGATACAAACACACACACACACGTATATACACACACCCTGCCTACCTTCCCAGTGTTCCAGAGATTTATCCCTAAAAGAACATAAGCTGCTAATC
>JAIFZK010000211.1:1695000-1765000 GCA_027481765.1 Tenualosa thibaudeaui
GTTTGCAGTTTACAATATCCTCCCCTTGCAAACATGCACACCCATACACACACACACAAACACACACACACACACAATCAAGGAAGAAAGACTGTCTTTGACAGAGGATGTCCCATTTTCTCATTCATTTCCCTAATGAAGAAGGAAGATGCTGTGTAGCATGAATATTTAACACACACACACATACACACACACACACATATTCTATCTTTCTGTCTCTTTTTTTTAACACATTCACAGTTCAGTAGCACTCACATACACTTCTTCCCTCTCCCACTCACACACACATGAATATTTCCTTTTGATTTGGGGCAGCTGTGGTATTTGTTATCCTGCCCCAGTGAGGATGTCTCTAACATACACACACACACACACACACACACACACACACACAGAGGGAGCAGGAGACAGACACAAACAAGAGAGAGATTCCAACTCTTTCCTCTTTCCTTCTCTACTCTATTTTTTATTCTCTCCATCGGTTCACCTCTCTCCCTTTCCCTGTGTGTGTATGTGTGTGTGAGTGTGTGTGTGTGTATTTGTGTGTGTGTGTGTGTATTTGTATGTGTGTGAGTGTGTGTGTGTATGTGTCTGTGTTTTCTGAGGAGTGTTTATTGGCACACTGCTCTGGATCTGTTGTTGCTGTCCTCTTCTGTCTCTCTCTCTCTCTCTCTCTCTCTCTCACACTCGCTCTCTCTCTTTCTTTCTCTCTCTTTTCTCTGCACCCCCTCTCTGTGCCCTTCTCATTTTACCCTCTTGCTCTCACTCTTCCGGCTCTTTTTACTTTGTCCTCATTTTCTCTTTCTCTATCCCCCCTGCCGACACACACACAAACCGGCCCCCCACCCTCACACACACACACACACACACACACACACACACAGACACACTCTTATACACAAAGGCACACACACTCAGCCGCCATGTTTCTTCACACAATCACACAGGCATACACACAGAGCCAACCCTGTCCCATCACATACACACACACACACACACACACACACACACCTTCATCTCCTCCCCACCCTCTGTCCACGGTTTAGCAGATTAGCTAATTAGTTAATTTGAGAGGGAAAGTCAGCCAGTGTTCAGAAAACACACTCATTGGGCATTTTCACACACACTGTGACTGTGCTTGTGCGTGTGTGTGTGTGTGTGAACCACTTTGCACACTGTTTTGTTATGAAGTTTCCTTCGTTGTTTAAAAGAGGAACCATCTAGTGGATTTGGGAAGCCTGTGCCTTGGAGTTATGTTTACAAATTTTGTTCTGAATTTTTCATGAGTTTGGTAGTGTGTGTGTTTTTGTCTTTTATGAATGTGTCTTGTGTGTATGTTTGGTGTATGTGTGTGTGTGTGTGTGTGTGTTGTATTGTGTGTCAGTATATGTGTGTGTGTGTGTATGTTTTTGAGTGCTTGAGTTTGTGTGTGTGTGTTTTTTACTATAATGTGATGCGATGACTGTGTGTGTGTGTGTGTGTGTGTGTGTATGGTAGTTTGTAGCATGTTGTAGCATGAATATGTGTGTATATAACCGTGTGTGTGTGTGTGTGTGTGTGTTTGCCCAGGTGGATGAGTTGTTTGAAGGTTTCTGTATTCAGAGGCGTCTGCGTGATGGAGCCTGTAAGATGAAACAAGCCTTTAGCTCCTCCCCCTCCACCAAGAGCACCAGAGAGAGCCTGGCCGAGGTCAACCGTAGATACAAGGAGTATACAGAGGTAACACACACACACACACACACACACACCTAGGTGCATGCACACATGCACAACCTTCAGAACATGTGTGAACATATGCACATGTGTCTTGTAACTTGTCGATACTGTCTTCATTTCTGTGGAAACTGCCTCCAAGTTGTTTCCAGGAATTTCTCTTCACTCCTCTCTCCTCCTCTTCTCCTCCACTCCTCTCTTTTCTCTGCTCCTCTCCTCCACTCCACTCCCCCTTTCTCCCCTCTCTCCTCTCCCTTCCTCTCCACCCCTGCTCTCTTGCATTCCTCTCCTCTCCTCCCCTCCTCTCTCCTCCTCTTCCCTTCTGTCCTCTCCTCTCTACTTCTCTCCTCTTCTCTCCTCTCCTCCGTACTTCTCTCCATTCGTCTCCTCCTCTCCTCACCTCCTCTCTCCTCCTCTTCTCTCCTCTCCATTCATCTCCTCCTCTTTTCTCTTCTCCTCTCCTCCTTTTACTCTGTATGAAGACGGGATGTGTAGCTCACGGTTCCTCTTTCTGCTCTACAGAACATGAGCACGTTTGAGGGGGAACTGGAGAACCTGCTGGGGGAGTTTCACATTAAGATGAGAGGTAAACACACACACACAGCATTTATACACCCACAATCACACAGCCAGAAACACACACACATGCACACACACACATTGCACTTATACACCCCCCCAAACACAAACACACACACACACACACACACACACACTCCTGATGTAAGCATCTGTTCTCTGTCCTTCACTCCAGGTCTGGCTGGCTTTGCCCGTCTGTGCCCAGGGGATCAGTATGAGGTAAGTGACCTGAACACTCTTTCACTCTCTTATTCACTCACTCTCTCTCTCTCCATCTCTCTCTCTCTCTTATTCACTCTCTCACTCTCTCTCTTACTCTCTTACTCTCACTTACTCTCTTCATCTCTCTTACTCTCTCCATCTCTCTCTCTCTCTCTGTCTCTTACTCTCTCTCTCTCCATCTCTCTCTCTCTCTCTCTCTTACTCTCTCTCTCTCCATCTCTCTTACTCTCTCCATCTCTCTCTCTCTCTGTCTCTTACTCTCTCTCTCTCTTACTCTCTCTCTCTCTCCATCTCTCTCTCTCACTCTCTTACTCTCTCTCTCTCTCCATCTCTCTCTCTCTCTCTCTCTCTTACTCTCTTACTCACTCTCTTACTCTCTCTCTCTCACTCTCTTACTCTCACTCTCTCTCTCTCTCTCTCCATCTCTCTCTCTTGAGTCTCTCTGTATCAGATGATCATTTCACACATGGTGTTCTTCACCAGGGCTCCCCAGGGCTCTCATCAGTGTCTACCCCCCTCTCTTCCTTGCTTCTCTCTCACTATCTATCTATCTATCTATCTATCTATCTATCTATCTATCTATCTATCTAGCTCACTCTCTCCCTACTCTTCAGTGATTCCTTTCTTTCTTTCTTTCTTTCTTTCCCTCTCTATCCACTGACACCTGTAACGTCTTTTGTAATTATCTATAATTCTGTCCCCTTTCTTTCTTTTCCCTCTCACTCATATTCTCTCTCTCTCTCTCTGTGGGATGTCCACAGTGCTGTTCTGTCTCTCTTTCTCTCTTTCCAAAGTGTATTCCCTCTCTCTCCTCCTCTTTCTGTATCTGTCTCTTCTTCTGCTTTGGCTGCCACTGTTTTCATCTCTTTTTTTGGTTCCTTTTATTCTTTCTCTTCCTTCCTCTCTCTCTCTCTCTCTCTCTCTCTTATCTGTTCCTCTTCTCTCATTCTCTCTCTGTAGTGTGTCTTGAGTGTTCTTTTCCCTCTTCCAGATTAGATTCTTGTCATGTTTACCGTTCGTTGACTCTGCCAGGCTCCTTCGTAATCGTCTTTCTCCTAGCAACCCAGGTGCCGCTGATGCTGAGATCACAGGCTCCTTACAGCTCCATCTCTCTCTCTCTCTCTCTCTCACACACACACACACACACACACACACACACGGCTCTGTCTACTGCCTTTTAAAAACACACACACATCTCTGTCACTGGACTTTAACACACACACACTTCACAGCAGAGTTCCCAGGTTTTTAAAAGTGCGCACTGAACTGACTAACACCCTGACTCAGTGACTTAGTGCAATGTGTGTGTGTGTGTGTGTGTGTGTCTGGCGGTGAGTGTGATTGGTGCCGCTGTTAGAATGCCGGTGGCACAATGATTAGCGAGGACATTAGCACACTAATGTTAGCCTTACGGATTAATCCCCCCTCCCCCTCTCTCTTCCTCCCCCTCTATTCCTCTCCATCTGCTTCCACACTGCTGTTCTACTTTCATCTTTCTCTCTCTCTCCCTCAGTTTCTCTCTCTCTCTATCTCCACCTGTGTCTCAATTTTGTTTTCCTTCTCCTTCCCCCCTTTTTATCCCTGCATCCCCGTCTCTCAGTCTATCCCCATCATCTCTTTCTCTCCCTTCCTCCATCCCTCCCCCCCTCTCCCCCTTCATATTACCACATCAAGTTGAAAGTGTTTTAAAATAGTTTTAAAGTGTTATTTGTGTATCTGTTTTTGCTTAAGCAGTGCAATATACTGTACATACTCCACAATACTACACGATAAACAAGAAGATAACATGTAGAACTTCAAGATATTTGTAAAAGGTAAATTATGTGGTAATGAATGATAAATATAAAATCTCTCTGTCTCTCTCTCCCCTGCTCTCTGTCTCTCTCTCTTTCTCTCTCTCAGATCTTCATGCGGTACGGTCGTCAGCGCTGGAAGCTGAAGGGGCGAATCGAGGCCAACTCTCGTCAGAGCTGGGACGGGGAAGAGATGATCTTCATGCCCCTCATCTCTGACCTCATCTCCATCAAGGTGCTGCGTCTCCTCCTTTTCCTCTTCCTCCTTTCCTTCATCATCTTCATCCTTCTCCTCTTCATCATCATCTTCCTCTCTTTCCTTCTCCTCCCCTTCCTCTGTCTCTTCTTCCTCCTCTTCTTTCTACTCCTTTTCCTCTTTACTTTCCTCTCCTTCTTCAGCCTGCTCCCCTTCATCCCCCTCCATCTCTTCCTCCTCATCCTCTTGCTCAGCCTCCTATCCCCCCCCCCCCCCCAACACACACACACACACACACTCTGTTTCTTGTCCTAGCCCCTCAGTAACCCACATCCAAGTGGAGATATAAATCTGCTGTTCATACAAGATTTTCAAAAGCATTTATGAGGCCATGGAGCCACGTGTCTTTAATAAAAGCCTGAATTCTGTTAATATAGTTATTACCAGACTCCCATGGCTTTGCCAGAGAAAGATCAGCCATTTAATCTGTAGTCCCCTATTGTGACTCACCTCTTAAGCTTTCTTTATGAAGATGTCAGTCATTCATGAGGCATGTGACCTTTCAACCCTGACCTTTGACCTTGATTAGGTAACAGAGCTGAAGGGCCTGGCGACACACGTACTGGTGGGTAGTGTGATCTGTGAGACCAAGGACCTCTTCACTGCCATGCCTCAAGTGGTGGCCGTTGATGTCAACGACCTGGGCACCATCAAACTTAACCTGGAGGTGACGTGGTAGTAAGTATCACAACTGCTAATAAACTAGCGCACCTGGACACTAGCAAACTCAGCCTGGAGTTCCCCTGGTAGTATTACAACAGCTCCTAACCTAGCACACCAGAGTGCTATCAAATTAAACCTAGTAAATAGCATAGCCGCTAACAACCCAGTCATATCAAATTAAACCTAGTGAACAGCATAGCCGGTAACAACCCCGTACACCTTAACCTTAAACCTGCAGAACACAGCAGCTGATATCATAGCTATCCAGGGGGGTGTTCCAAATAGATGATTAAATGACAAACCTGGGGTAAGTTAAGACAAAGGTAGTGGTAAACTTGCTAATAGAAGAGCCTGGAGCCCTCAGTGTCTTATCTGAACAAAGGCAGAAGACTACTCTATTTGGAGGTTTACCACTTCCTCTAGCATAACATACTCGTTTAACACTTAATCATCTACTTGGAACACCCCCCTGGGCTAACCCCAATCCAACTCAGCCTAGAGTTAACCTGGGAATGTCACCTAAGGGGTGGTGTCGAGTGCCTACTCCACAGCTAGCCAGTGTAAACAAGAGGCAAATAAAGCTAACAGCTTACTAACCCAATCAGGTGGCAGATGTTACATGGCACCCTGCCCCCATTACGAACAGTCTGTCCTGTCTTCTTTCACTTTACCATGACCTCATCGGAAAATGTCATGGAGTCAAAATGAATCTTAAGGACTCTGGGAAAGATAACTGGGATTTCAAGAGAATCAGAATCCACTTACACCTACAGGAAGATGGGTGTTATTGATCTGTGCCAAGCTGGTTGTTGTTTCTGTTAGATTTTGGTGGTTTGGAGTCACAAGAAATCATATAAAATTCTACATTTCATAGTGCAAGGAATTTGTGTGGTTTTTCTTGCATCTTCTTGCTTCATAGGGACCACCAGTGTACAGTGTGCTAAATGAGGTGTGAGAAGAAGCATTGAAACACCTTTCCTAAGTATTTAGAATCTGAATGGCCCTTCCCACTTGAATAGGATAGAATTTTCCTACACAAAAAAAACAGAAACCAAAAGCAGCTGATTCTCTCTATTTCCTGTAAGAAAAGAGTGAACACAGTGAAGTGTACAAAACCCCCTCTTTCCTTCCACACACTGAGAGCACTGAGAGTAGAATGTCTCCTAGTCTAAGGTCTCGCTGCCTAATCCAGTATCAGATGATTCAGGTGTAATGGAAAGCCATGCAGTCCTCTCTATGCTGTCAAGTGCTGCCATCTGTTGGCCAGTCGTGGAACTGCACGTTGCTATAGCAATAACCAACTGCCAACTGCAAAGCACAGAACTAACTGGTAGAGTTCTGCAGGTTGCCTGTATCTATACTTCAGTCATTCTGTTTTAAGCTCAGGGGGTCAGTTCCTGAGTTCCAGTACCTTTGGGGCATAACTGGGTAATGTGTATGTGTGTATGTATGTGTATGCATGTGTGTGTGTGAGTGATAGTAGTTTTGTTTTCATGTCTATCCTCTGACTGTTTCTCTGGAGCACACCTGGGCAAGGCATTTGTGTGTCTATGTGTGTATTTGTGTGTGTGTGTGTGTGTGTGTGTGTGGTGGTGGTAGTTTTGCTCCCTCTGACCGTTCCTCTCATCCCTGTCTCCAGCCCTTTCGATGTGGAGGACCTGACTCTGTCCTCGGGGAACGTGAACAAGGCGACCGCCCTGCAGAGACGCGTGTCTGTCTACAGCCAGGGGACGCCAGAGACGCCCACCTTCCAGGACACCTCCTTCTTTGTATGTGTCCACTCAGGCGGCCATTTTTGTTGGGGGACGATAATTAGCAGAGTCCTCTCAATAGTGGACTTGAGAATCAATTGTAATACAGTGTAATATGGGAGCACTTTATTTGAAGGTGTTTACATAAGAGTGACATAAGCCTGTCATAAACATGACATGTCATGAACATTAATGACACTTCATTAATATTAATGATCATTGCCATTAAGTGTCATTGGGTTTCTGTAATGTATGCATCCCAAACAGTGTCAATTTGCCAATGCATTTATGCATCACAGCATGTTGCAGCAGAGCTCTGTGTTAATGCCTGTTTTGGTCTGGCTGTCTCTGTGCAGTTGAACCCTGATGTTTGTGTTGATGTGTGCGTGTGTGTGTGTGTGTGTTGTCTAGCCTCTCATGTACTGTGTTGAATTGTGCCAGTATGTTGTGCTCGCACCATAAATGTTCAGCTGAGCCTGACTAACACAGCCTGACTAACACTAACACCCTTCCTCCCTAACCCTGCATATCCCTGGCTGTGTGTGTGTGTGTGTGTGGGTATGTCCCTGAATGTGTCTGTACACACGTGTGTGTGTGTCTGTCTGTGTGTGTTGGCACATATATGTGTGTGTGTGTGTGTGTGTGTGTACTGGTATGTCCCTGAATGTGTCTGTTTGTACACACGTGTGTGTGTGTGTGTGTGTGTGTAGCGCTGGCAGCCTGTGCCCCGTGAGGGTCCGCGCGTCCCCTTTCTATTGGCTCTCAGAGACACGGTGTTAGAGAGGCTGCGTCGCTCACGCTCCTTTGGGGACCTGGCCTCGCTACGGCCACGCCCTAAGTCCAGTCTGGAAGTCTACGTGAGTGTGTGTGTGTGTGTGAGACTCTTTGCTGTCTGCGTGAGTGAAAGTCCTGCAGTGTGTGTGTGTCTTGTGTGAGCCCTGCTCTGTCTTTGCATTGAGTGTTTATTTCTTGACCACTGTCCCCTCAAACCTCCTCCCTGTGTGTGTGGCTTGCTGGGATTGGTTCTGACCTGCATTCATGGTGTGCTGGGATTGGTTCTGACCTGCATTCAAGGTGTGCTGGGATTGGTTCTCTGACCTGTATTCATGGCTTGCTGTGGTTGGTTCTGACCTGTATTCATGGTGTGCTGAGATTGGTTCTCTGACCTGTATTCATGGCTTGCTGTGGGGACCAAAGCAGTCAGTTCATGGAGGAGGAGCTTCTGTAGAATAGTTTAAACATCATTGCCATTCCAGATCCTAATGTGTGTGTGTGTGTGTCTGCAGTCCACCCTGCCCGATGACATTTTTGAAAACGGCGGCTGTGGAGGAGTGGCCGAGTGCAAGCGCCTGTCATTCACCTTCTCAGAAACATCCATCACAAGCCCCGGCCCCGGCTCCAGCCAATCAAACCCTGAGATTACAGTCACGCCCCCCGAGATAGACCCTCCCCCACCGCTCCCCCTGGAGGAGGAGGAAGAGGAAGAGGGGGAGGACGAGGAGGGAAGTGGGGAGGTGAAGCCTCCGAAGGAGGAGGGTGATGAAGAGGCAGAGGAAGATGAAGATGAAGAGGAGTCGAGCATGAGTGTGAGCGTGAGCGCCAGCGAAGTTGACTCCGAGTGGGAACGTGGCACGGTCAGCGGCAGCGGTCGCCACTGCTCAGCCGCCCCTTCCCTCTGCTCTGACTCCCAGCTGTCTGCCGTCGGCCCCGAGGACGTGCTCTTCCTGGAGCCGGGTATTCCCTGCGACATTCCCGATATTCCTGATATTCCCGGCATTCCGGACGAGCAGTCAGAGCTAAAGCCGGTGGAGCTGGACACAGAGGAGGGCAGCCTGACGCGGCAGCTGGTGCGGAGGCTCACCTCCTCGGATATCCTGCCTGAGGCCATGCCTGCAGAGCCCCAGAGCTGGGCTAGGGAGGGGGGAGAGGGCGCCACCATCACCCCAACTTCCACACCCACCATGGTGCAGAGGCTGGCGTCGACGGGAGCGATGCCTGAGTCAGAGGCCCAGGCCTGGGCAGGGGAGGGCAGCAGGGCGTTCCTGGAGAGCAGCCTGGAGGAGGCCATTCAGACCCTGCTGCTGCGTCTAGAGGCCATCCCTCAGCGCTGCCGGGAGCTCCAGGACCTGGAACAGGAAGTGATGCGCCTGGAAGACCTGCTCAAGGTGAGGAGAAAGGAGGGAGAGGAGAGGAGGAGGAGAGGTGGGGAAAGTAAGGAAAGATGATAGGAAGAGGAGAGAAGAAGAGAGGAGAGAGGAGAGGAGGAGAAAAGGAGGGTAGAAGAGGAGAGGAGGAAAGGAAGCAGAGGAGAGGAGAAGGGAGGGAGACGAGGAAGAGAAAAGAGGGTAGGAGAGGAGAATAAAAGGAGAGGGATGAGAGGGGCAAAGGTTCATAGTCAAGACAGAGGTAAGTGTGTGTGTGTGTGTGTGCGTGAGTAACCCCTTCTCTTTCTGTCCTCAGTGTCGTCTGCCTGCCCAGCGGAGTCGTTCGTCTAGTCTGAGTCTGACGGTGGAGAGCGCCCTAGAGAGCTTTGATTTCCTCAACACGTCTGACTTCGATGACGATGACACGGGAGATGACACCAGCGCCCTGTCACGCTCCGCCTTCTTTGACATAGACGCCGACAGGATTGGGTTAGTCCAACGTCCTGCAAACACACACCACTGTTTGCGTGTGTGTGACTATTTGATACTGTTATGTTTGCTTTCCTGCCTTGCCCTGACCTGGTGAACACTGGTGTCATATTTGTGTGTGTGTACAATGTGTATATGTGTGTGTGTGTGTGTGTGTGTGTGTGTTTTGTCAATGACTAACCACCCTACTCCTCTCCCCCTCTCTTTCTTGTCCTCTTTTTTGCTCTCACTTGTCCAATCTTTCCTTGTCTGTGTCTACCTCCCTTTTCTCTCTATCCCCCCTTCTCTCTATCTCTCTCTCTTCTTCCCCTCTGTCCCTCTCTCTTTCCCCTCTTGCTATCAACCCCCCCCCTTCCTCTCTCTATCCCCCTCTCTCTCCATCCCTCTCTCTCTACCCCCCCCCCTCTCCGTCTGTCTCTTCAGTCGTGTGCTTCAATGCAGAAGAGGCAGGTTAGCCGTCTCAGCTGCTGGGAACCACGGCTGTAGGTCCTGTCACCTCACTGGAGTCCTCTATCTGTGTGTGTGTGTACATGTGTCTGTGTGTGTGTGTGTGTGTGTGTGTATGTGTCTGCATGCCCTCTGCTATGGTGTGAATGTGTGTGTGTGTGTGTGTGTGTGTGTGTGTGTGTGTGTGTGTGTTGTCACATGGTCTTGTTCCCAGTCTGTCAGATGTTTGTTATTCTAACCACTCAAACTACATGCGTTAGCTTGGTTTCTGTCTCACTCTCCTCTATGCTCACCTAAAACATCATAAACAAGCCTCCACTGGTCACTAGATCATGTAACATGAAGAGCTCTTCTTCCGAAGGACAGGATAACAGGATATAGTAGTCTACTGCACATTCCTGTCTAACTGCTTTAGAGGCTAATTCCACATAGTCCCACAGATTCCCACTCTGTCTGTAGTAGTTACTGTACTGTAGTTATTGTACAGCCCTCTTGTGGTGACTGACGGTACTGCACTGTGCTGTGTTGTGTGGTGCTGTGGGTATCCACAGGTCAGGGCAGCACCCAGAGGCCAGGGGCCACCTGAGCGAAGCCCTGACAGAGGACACCGGTGTGGGCAACAGTGTGGCTGGAAGTCCCCTGCCTCTGACCACCGGCAACGAGAACCTGGACGTGGCCATCGTTATCCACCTGCAGTACTGCAACCACCTGGTGCAGGTAATACACAAATACCCCCACACACACCCACACACTCACGCAACATCACTGACCACCGACAGGACACACACACCCACACACTCACACACCATCATTGACCACCCACAGGACACAGAGACACATGGAGAGCACTGTCTATACCTTACTAGGACTATTCTATTTATTTTGTCTGCTGACTGTCCTTTCATATGTCTCGTCCTCTCTCTGTTCATTCCTCTCTCTCTCTGTCTGTCTGACTGTCTGTCTCTCTCTCTCTGTCTGTCTGTCTGTCTGTCTCTCTCTCTGTGTCTCTCTCTCTTTTTCTCTCTCTCTCTCCTGTAGCTGCTGTCTGGTGGTGTGAGTGTGAGTGTGTGTCAGCGGAAGTCTTACCTGAGGAAACTCTCAGCCCAGACCCACCTGCTGGAGGACCTTAGTGACCTCAGCACAGAGCAACTGGGCAACGTCAGCACAGCAGTGGATGGTAAGTGTGTGTGTGTGTGCACGTGTGTGTGTGTGTGTGTTTATGACCTTGGTGACCTTAGCACAGAGCAATTGGGCAGTGTCAGCACAGCAGTGGACTGTGTGTGTGTGTGTATGTGTGTGTGTCAGCACAGCAGTAGATGATAAAGGTGTTTAGTACAGAGTGACTAGGCAGCATTATCACAGCAGTGGACTCTGTGTGTGTGTGTGTGTGTGTGTGTGTGACCTCAGTGACCTGAGCACAGAGGAAGGAGTGTTGGCACAACAGTGGTGAATTAGGATGTGTATGTATAACTTATGACCTCTCATCTCTCTGACTTGTGTGTGTGTGTGTGTGACCTCAGTGACCTGAGCACAGAGGAAGGAGTGTTGACACAACAGTGGTGTATTAGGATGTGTATGTATAACTTATCACCTCTCATCTCCCTGTTCATGTGTGTGTGTGTGTGTGTGTGTGTGTGTGTGTGTGTGTGTGTGTGTGTGTGTGTAGTGTTACCAGGCTTGGCGAATAAGCCTGCTCTGCTGTCCCTGTGGTCGGAGTGCAGTGGGGGTTCTGGCGGACTGTTCCACACCACACTGGACCGTGTGCTCACCCATCTGCAGCGCTGCTTCTCACACACACTGCAGGACACACTCCCCCTCAGCCCAGACACCGGTGTGTGTGTGTGTGTGTGTGTGTGTGTGCGTGTGTGTGTGTGTGTGTTTATATGTGTGATAGACAGAGACAAACACAAATCTGTGTGTGTGTGTTTGTGTTCAGATTTATAGCGTATTATAGTTTCTGTTTATGTGAGTGTGTGGCTATTTTTTTGTATGTATTTATGAAGACGTGTGTAATACAGTCAGACTGTGGTAGTGTGTGTGTGTGTATGTAAATAGAAGCGTATGTGTGTGTCTGTCTGCTGGAGTAATTACGCAGGTGATGAGTGTGTCTGTGTGTGTGTGTTTAAATATAAATATTAGTGTGTGTATGTGTTGTTGCTTTCTAGCTGGTGATCAGTGAAATGGGTGACCCCAGTGAGCTGGTGTCCTGTTTGTTTGTTTGTGTGTGTGTATTTAAATATAAGTATTAGCGTGTGTGTGTTGCAGTGATCCAATTGGTGGTCAGTGAGATGGTGGACTGCAGTGAGCTGGCATCCTGTTTGTGTGTGTGTGTGTGTGTGTGTGTGTGTTTAAGTATAAATATAAGCATGTGTGTGTGCTGCAGTGATCCGACTGGTGGTGAGCGAGATGGTGGACCGCAGTGAGCTAGCGTACCCAGTGGCTGGTTCTCCATCGGCGTTAGCCCAGGACATTCTTACAGTGTTCCAGTTCCACAGCTACGCCACAGAGAACCGAGTGGATGACATGCAGGATCACCTGCGCCAGCTGGCCGAAGAAGGTACTACTCGAAAACACACACCTACGTCCTTACAGTGGGCCAGGGATGTGTGTGTGATAGCTAATTTATGACACCTATGTAGCCAAATTAGCATTTTGTCAAGGCAGCCCCTCAAAGAACATGGTGACATGGAAGACCAGACATCAGGGTGTGGGTGTGTGTGGGGGTGTGTGTGTGGGTGGGGTGGGTGGTTGACAGGAAGTTATGTTGTTATTGATAGTACTATTGCCAGTGGTAGTGGGGAGACCATCAGCAATTTTACTGGAGATGTGCCGTGAAGTGCCGTTATAATTGCTGTCATAGCTCATGTCTGGTGTGTGTGTGTGTGTGTGTGTCTGTGTGTGTTCTTCCCTCAGTGGTGTTAGCTGAGACTCTGACCTCGGGAAACAGCGAGCGCACACTGCAGGAACTAGAGAAGGTGTCTGTGTCAACGCTCTGTCCGCGTCCGTCCACCTTTCGAGCCATCGCCACACTCCTGACCTCCGAGGATACACACCTCAGCAAAGCCGCCGTCTCCTTCCTTACCTCGGCCGCTGCACACACACACTTCAGATCAAAGGTCAGAAACTCCTCTTCCCTCACCTCCACTGCTGCAAACACACACAGTAATCGTAATGATTAATCACTTAATGATGTCATTGTTATCATTTAATAATATCAATATAATTGAATCATGATTCAATTAATTAGTCAACCAATAATCAGTCATTCAGGGATGCAAACAGCTTGCTTTTAGGGTTTTTAGGTTGTGGTTTTGGGCGATTTGTGTGAATTGTACAAATTGGCTCCTGAAACATGTCCAAAATAGCCTTGCCTTTTAAGTGTCAGGAGGAGCGCACATCTGTCTGCTGTGGAGCAGGTATAGAACTGTATACAGGTACAGGTATAGAACTGTATATAGGTATAGGTATAGAACTGTCTAAATGACTACTTTAGGCCTATCTTGGGAGAAAATTACGTCTGTAAGTTCATTTAATGTAGTGTTCTGTTTTTAATGTAGTTGTATAGGTAATGATGGTGGTGCTGAGAAGACCTATAGTCCTATAGAGGAGCGTTTGGACATAAATAGCCTCTGTTTAAAAATATTATTACCAGCATTTGTTTGTACTTAGCAGGAATTACAGTTTTCTACATTAATAGTTGTGTGCCAATATTTCACAAAATTCTTAAAACGCATAGGCCTACTGAGTAACTAAACAGCAGTTTAAGGGGAATTATTTGCATTTCACTTGCAAAACTGCACTACTTTTTAACAAGAAAAGGTTTGCACTGGATGTGCTTTCAAGATTGTAGTGCTCAAACATTACTACAGAGAAGTGTCTTAAATACACTTAGGGCTGCTGTCGGTTGTATATATATGCTCAAGGTAGGATATGTAGGGCTATTGTTGGCTGTACACACACACACACATATATTATTTATTTATTTATTCATTCATTTATTTATATATATACTCCCCACATGTGAGTTTGCATCTCTGTAGTCATAGTCAAATTAATCATTAATCATTGCAGCCCTACATAGTAGTTCCCTTTCCCCCTTAAAGACCTGACCCTCATATGCAGTTAACTAATACATATGAACATTATGTCAACTAGACTCCTTTCTAGAGACAGACATGTTTACAGCTTTAATCTGCTCACTGACAGAGACTGATGTGGATAGTATCACTTGATTGGTTCTCAGTCCATGGTCTATCTGCATGACTGATTATGTTATAGATAGATCTTGACTGGTCTGGTGATTGATTGAATCTCCCCAGAATGGCTTAATGTTATCACACACAGCTTCCTCTTTGCCCATTGTCCACAGTGCTTTTGTCCTGTTTGCCAGCTCTGGAGATGAATATCAGCTTGATATTGTGTGTGTGTGTGTGTGTGTGTGTATAATATGTAATATGTGTGTGTGTATTCACAGGCAGTGGAGTGGTACACACAGGCCCTGTCTGAGGTTAGCGTGGACACACAGCATGCAGCCTGTGCAGCACTCAGCTGCCTGCAGGTCAGTCCCTTTCATTTGACCTTTCAACACTTCTTATCACCATCTCTAATAAATGCCCCATGTATGACCTGTCATGAACCCATACTGATCACAGGTGGACCAAATGTCTAAACCAGATATGTAAGCCTTAATGCACCAAGCACCATCTCTAATTACTAGTATGGTTCAGGCTAAGCCCGAAACGTTTGTATTTAAACTTTTGTGCTGAAAGACTGTGTTCATGTTTTGGTTTTTAATCTAAAGCGTATAAGCATCAGCTTTTGAGGACGCCTCCTCTTTCTCTAGTTTGAGACTTCCATCTTTTGGAGTCCACACACCAGGTGAAACATCTTCACAAACTAAAGGCGCAGACCTGCCACCGTTGTGCCCTTGAGCAAGGCACTTAACCCTAAGTTGCTCTAGGGGAGACTGGCCCTGAACACTTGATAGTTGATGAGTTGTAAGTTGCTTTGGATAAAAGCGTCTGCTAAATGCATAAAAAAAATGTAAAAAAAAAAATTTTTTTAAGTAAAAATGTGTTGTATAGGTGAACCAGTGTACCAAGTGTAAACCAGATGTGTGTACGGTCTCATTGGCCTTAAAGACGCGCCAGATACTTTGTCTTGGTAATATTAGTCTTCAGTGCACTCATAATGACAGACTGTTGAGTGGTTCTGAGCAGCATAAAGTAAAAGAGTTTGTAGTGGTTGACACGGAACCTAAAGAACGTTCATCTGACTTATGCCATGGCTTGTGTAGCAGTCGTTACAGAACCTCAACAACGTCTCTTATGTCCTCTGTCTCCCTAGGCAACAGAGAGCATTGGTGCTGTAGTGTCCCTGTGTGACTCAGCTGATGAAGATCTTCGCCACTTTGCCATAGAAACTCTGCTGACCTTTGGTAAAACACACTGTTTACAAAATATAATTTATTTAATGTATATAATGTAATTTATTTATACAGTGTTATTTATTTGAGCAATTTAATACTTAATATAATTAATGCAAGTGTCATAAGAAGTCAGATGTTGAAAACCAACAGTTAAATGATGGAAGGGAAGATGGAAGGGAAGAATCTGACGATGGGCAGTTGATTCTCTCTAATGGCAGACAGTGGGCATCTAACATTTGTTCTCTCCTTCTTTCTTTCTCGTTCTGTCTCTCTCTCTCCCTTGCTCTACCAGGTGAGGATGGGCGTCTGGCGTATGAGCAGCTGGACACGGTGCCCAAGGAGATGATCAGACTTGGCACCCGTCGGGGCACCGCGGTCACAACGGCCTTCTGAAGAAAGACGGGCGCTATGGGAACAACCACTATGAGCTCGGGCGCCATGGCAACCTATCAGCAATCAACACCTCCTGCCCCGCCCCTATGGAATACTCCTCGGCCTTGCTTTCAGGCAGTGGGGGCAGCACACACATACATACACACATCCTCCCTTACAAAAACACACACACACACCACAAGCGCAAACCATACACACATGCAAACAAAGGGCCCAAGAGTAGGGGTTCTGTGGAGTTCTAGACTGTACTGATGACAACCACTCTCTCTGGACAGCTATGAAGCCATCTTACTTCTGTGCAATTAACATGATTATTCCCTGTTCCTTATCAGCGTCAATGCTATCCATGCTAAGGCTAATGATAGTCACTAACTATATTGCTACATAGGTGTATATTCCTCTTTATCTTAGTCTCTTGTCATTGCTCATTTGATGTTTTGTTTTGTTTTTGTTTTATTTTTGTTTTGTGTGTTAAAGTTGCACTGCAGGAGTCTTGTACATACAGTATGAAACAGTGGAAGGGAGAGTGGGCCAGGCCAGGTCCCAATTCACTCCGTATGCCCTCGTCTCCTCGCTCCCTCCCTGTCTCTTTGTCTCTGTCTCTGAGTGCCGTCCTTCAGGGATCTCTACATGGGGCAGCCAGGCTGTATTCCAATCCACTCCCTAGTGCTCACTCTTCACCTCCACCCCTATTTCTACCCCCTATGCCCTTGACACATTCCTCCCCCCCAGCTCTGCCTCAGGGATCTCTACATGGGGCAGCCATGCTGTGCTTCTACTTTAAGGACAGTTTCAGTGGGCAGGTTTAAGGGCACTAACAAGGAGAATGAGATTGGTGGTGAGGGGTGATTTGGGAGCGGCATAGAAGGCTCACTCTCACTCCCCTTCCACTAAAGCCATGACCTCTGTCAGGGATCGGATAACCTTTGGGTGACCCCCAGGTGGGGAGGGGGTGTGGGGATCATCAGTGCCAGAGGCAGTGAGCTCTAAGGTCAAGACATGTTGTCATGGAGACGGGATTCAGGCTGTCGTCAGGGAGACTAGATGAAGGACGCCATTGATCAAATTAATAGTACCAACCCAACATCAGGACTGACGGACCAGCTAAGGTTCCGTGTAAACTGAGTGGGCCACATCTGTTTTCTGAAAAAGTGGAGTGGACTGGACTATAGCCTCTGGGTTTGGTTCTATATGACCTGAAAGGGCCAAATGGGCCACAGCCTCTTGGCTAGGTTCTTCATGCCCCGAATGGGCCACAGCCTCTGGGCTGGGTTTGTCCTGTCTGTCAATGGATTTTACTGTGAATACTGAGACTGATGCTCTGAGCTGTTTCAGCCTCTACTTCTCTGTACTACTGAGACAAGGGGGAACCAGGACAAGCTTGCTTTTGTTTGTTTGTTTTTTTTTTTTTTTTTTTTTAAATTTTCATCTTGGTTCTCCTCTTGTATTTATTTATTTTGTAAAAAATGCAGTTGTTTTAAACAGTGCAATGCTAATAATATCTTTCTCTAATATTTAGTTAATTTTCGTATTTGACGAGTATAAGAGTCTGCTGCTTGATGCAACTGGATCTGGATCTTGATTAGGGGCAGAATTGATTCTGATCAGGTCCACATCTGGCCTTGTTCTGGCCCAGCCTCGGTTGTTATGTAGGAAATGGTGAGGGAGCACATCAGTGACTTTAAGGCAGCAGCCACCACAGCCACAGCTGCACGTTTGACGCAACTCTGTTTGATCAATTCCACAGGTGTAAATAACTGAAGTGTTTTATTTAGCCCCGTGCATTCTACTGTTCCTCAGCCCATGTCTCAGCAGAGGAGCGTCTATAAAATGATCATCAGAACGGTTTTGTTTCACACAAACATCCCCAAAACTCACCTGAACAACCAAAGCTGAATTTGATGGCTGACTTTGAAGCGGGGAAGAGAGATGCACATTATGGAATGTATTTATCACGAGGATAGATCAACCAAGATGACATGACAAGCACAACTGAAGTTTGATTAAATACATTTATATTTGCATTTAATACGTGTACTACACCCTGTCTGAAAGCCATAGCGATAGACAAAGCAAATTAATGTGTATTTAAGGCTATCATATTTTTTCTGTATAATAGTAATAATAATAAAAACAATAATATTGATCATAATAATAGTATTTTTGGATTGGCAGGTAGTAAATGTGTTAAGTTATTACTAAACCAATAGAGAGGCCTTTCTTCAAAGTGTTGCTTTCTTAAGTTATGGGTATCCATCCCCTCTGCAAAGTGGAGCTTCTGTCTTGAGGCTTCAACAATTGTGCACAATGCGTGGTTTCAGTATTTTAAGTGATTTTAATTTAATGAAGAAATCTGGTCTAAATCAAACCATGGTGCTGTTGTTCGAGATCACAGAGTGCTGAAGGAGAACAAGAAAATCTGATACAACATAGGCCGAATAACAAACTGGCAGAGGTTTGCTATTTGGTCTATGATGTATAAAATTTTTCTGGTTCTTTTTCTTACAGACAGCACTGACCTCAAACAATAGGCCTATTGATTCACATCAGACGTCTCCTGGAAAATAACCAGTGTCCCATTGCTTTTGTTCAGCTCTACAAATGCTCTGTTTCTGTTGTACATCTAAATCCTGTGCAGGTGATGTCTTTCAGTTGTGAAAATATGAATATGCGATTTACTGTTGAGTTTGATTTGCTTCCTTTCTGCACTCTCACCACAGACTACAGGGTATTTGTGATGGGGTGGGACTGGATCACACAGATATGGACGCTGAAAAAATGGAAAACTAAAAATGTGGGTTTTTTTTGGGCTTACGAGCTTCAGTACTTATCATATTCCTTTACTTACTCGTTTTCGAGATATACCGTACTCTCTGTTCATTGAAAGTGGCAATAAAGTTTATTTTTGCATAATTATAAAATGTTGATTCTGCTGTATTTTAGCATATAGGAAAAGATAGCTAGATAGACAAACAGATGGAAGTTTCACTGCATGTCTTACACAGCATTTGTAGGTATACAATAAAAACGTCATTGAATCCTTGAAATCTATGGTGCACTGAGGGCGCAGGAACTTCACTTACACCTATGCCGCCTTTCCACTACGGAGTAAAACCTCAGTCTTCGGGGTTGTGTTTGTGATGCAACAATAAAATAGAAGTATTTTGAAAACTGTCAAGAAGCATTTGTTTAGGGTTGCCTAGCAACAGAAATTGTTAAGCTTGTATTTATAGAAATGACGATCTACAAAAAATCCCCAAATCCCCGGTGCTCCAGCTAATGGAAGTAGAAGACTGGGGCTAGGCACTGGTGCTGTAGACCAGCCCCAGTTCATAACAGAAATGTCACATTAATAGGTCCCTTCCACTTTGCAAGTCTCTAAGATGTCACAGCTATGTTTCATAATAAGGCTAATGTAACATTCCATTATTGCATCATAAACCCTCTGCTGATGAGAACTTCCAGAAGTGAAATCCTGTAAACACTTCCTGTTTGTAGGCCTATTTATTACACCTTGAATATGTATCAGTCACTGGCCAGGTTGTACAACCAAATTAAGTTGCGCCTTAAGTTTTGTGACGAATTTGGGGAGCAATGTGTCAATTCTGAGGAGGACGCGGGGAAGATCCGCCACCACAAGAGCATCAGGGATGCTGGAGCGAAGCTGCAGGATGAGAACCTGTCCATTGGGAAGAGGCTGGAGGCTGCCTATGAGCTCGGAGTGCTCAGCTATACAGGTGACTACTTGGAATCCTCAAGTACACAGGTAACAGCTCAAGGAGAATGAGCACACAGGCAACAACTTGTACACAGGTAACAACACAGGGTGACGGAATAAGCATCTAATTCAGGGACGCCCCCTTCAGAGATATTAAAAGCTCAGGTGCTCAGTGTACGAATAAATGCAACCTCTGTGATTTACTAATTTCACCACTAGACTAGGCCTATTCCAAAAGAATAGGAGAATCTTCCATGGGAAGTAAATTTGACAAGTCTGCAAACAGGCAGGGTGATTTCAGGGAGATGAATACTAAGTTGAATATTGAGTTTTCAAGCTGCTAACTAGCATAACAGGCTTCCAGTAACACATTACTGGTGAACACAGTAGCAAGATTAATAATACCCCGCAAATACCCTACCCCTGATTACTTACTTTGAGACAACATGTTTTTGTTTCAGTTAGTGTAATTACATTCCCATACTCCAACAGGGCGTCAATGACTGGGGGTCCATCCTCAAGAGTCACTGTAGGGGGCCCACCAAAAAAATAAGAAATGTAAAATTTAACATGGTTATTGTCAAGAGATATTAGCCTTCTGATTACATCAATGACTTTATAAAGCACTTGACACTGTGGGCCTGATGTAGCTAGAGGCCCTACTATGTTAATACGAGGGGTCCTTGGCTGGGGTCCTGTGTTGAAGACACCTGCCATACACTGACATGGACGGGCTAAGGCTAAAGGGGACACATGGATGGTCAAAATCTCACACCTTGCCATCATGGAATAAAAGAAATAGAGCATAGGGTTTGCGGGCCTTCCCTGCCAATAAAAGTTTCATGTGCAAAGTTGTTTTAATGTTCGAGTATTAAACTATACCTCATACTTTACATGCTTGAGTTGAGTGTATGTTAAGTTCATGTGCTATTTGTTGTGAATCAAATTGCCCCCAGGTGAAATTTAAGATAATCCAATCCAGTGTTTTTTTTTCATACATTTTACCACTTTAGTCAAAAAGTAAAATTTGTCTTTTTTTGGGCTCTGTTCTGGTGACCTCCTTCCCCTGCCTGTGGTTATAGAGGGAGCTTTAAAGCTCCCTGTTTAGAATTAGGAAATAGTGAGCGTAGCAGGGAATCAGCAGAGCAATTGGCTAAGTGAGATCAGCTGAGGTCAACTCTGTGGCCTACCAGAACCAACGCTGGCGCTCCATTTGTAGTTTTTTTTTCTGGAGCCTAAGCAAACCCAGCACATGAGTCTGGTCACTGATCCATCCCATCCAGCAACGCTACTAACCCCTCTGGTTCCCCCACAGGCGGCTACGAAGCGGGCAACGTCTCTGCCGACTATCTGCCCACGCTGGTGGGCCTCCTGACGAAGAGGGAGCGGGAGATGACCGACGACAACCTGGCGACTCTGCTCGAGGCCTTGAGCAGCTTGTGCTACGTGCACTTAAACAACCAATCACGGGCAAGCTCCCTGGGTCTGGTGCCTGCGCTGCTGCCCATCCTCGCCCCGACCAGCCACCGCTCCACACGGACAAAGATGTGGCTGTGCTACCTGCTGGACGTGCTCTGCTGCAACAACGTGCCCATGATGCGCACCCTGAAACGCCAGTCAGGCCTCAAGGTCAGCCTGGAGGTCATGGAGACTGAGGACTGGAGCCGCTGGCCACGGAATTACGCCACCATCCTGCTGCAGGTGCTAGGTTTCAAGTCCGTGGAACAGAGTGCAGAATACAGCGAAGGACACTGAGACCAGACCCACACCCAGGATCCATCGAAGGACACCAACACAACATTAGGATGTAAGCCCCCAGAAAATACAGCCAGACGTGGTTTATAAAAAAGGAATGGGCAGTTTTATTTTCATGTACACAGGTCAAAGAAATGCTAATGTACAAAGACAGCGCATGTGAACGGCACAGTAACAATAGCAGGAAAGTAAGGCAAGTAAAGTAAAAACATGCGTAAAGTACATCACATGGACTTAAAAATAATGAATCACGCTTAAAAATAGCGCGATTCATCATTATTCCCCAACACACCACATGTGTAATTGCACCGTTACTCCACTAGGAGGAGCTGTCCATGCTGTGCCAACCAGCTCCAGGCTTCTGGTCTTGAGCAGGACAATAACATTCAGTTCTAGTCCAGAACTTAGTCCCTAGTCCTCTCGACTAGACTTGGGCTCCTCTGGAGACCCTGTGGATGATTGCTTGGCGCTTGAGTCTGCTTGCTCTTCGCCATCCTGTGCACCTTCTTCCTGTTCCTCTGCCTCATCTTCCTCATCTTTGTGTTCCTTGCAGTCGTCTTCCTCTTCCTCCTCCTCGTCGTCATCTTCAGATTCTTGTACATCATTGTTGTTGTCGTCGTCGTCCTCCTCCTCAGCATCAAAGGCCAAATCTCTCAGGTCCTCAAGATTATCAGGACTCTTCCCTGTTAATCTCTAACAAAAAGAAGATAGTTTTAAAAATCTTTGCACACCCACATACCTGAAATGTGTACATTGCTTGTAAACTAAATATCTTGGGGCATTTGGTCAAAACTAGCCATTTGAAGATCATTTTATCAAGTAATCAATTTTTACTAATAGATTTTTCAACTATGAAAACCACCAATAGTTGCAGCCCTGGGCTAACTGGTGATCATATGAGTCTCCACCACTGACCATCCAGCTCAAATCTCATGTGTGATGTGGGGCTCACCTCGATCATGTCAGCCATGTGCTGCACATGCTGTGCAAGCTCCTGCAGGTCAGCATTCTCACTCTTCAGCTGGGCGATCTCCTCGTCTTTCGCCTCAATGGCCTTGTGCAGCTAGAACACACAAGCAACACTCCATTTCCATCATGTTGTATACATTTATTGCCTTTGGCGTGATGGGGGATTTATAAAAAATAAAAAAAAATAAAAAAACACATTGGTACGTATTTAGAGTTAGTGTCAGGTGTGTTGAATGGTAATTTTTGTGAAATTGGTTTCAGTAAATTGTTACTCTGCAGCATCCTCTCATCTCTGACCAAACATCTCGCCAAGATTGCTTGTTTAACGTTTAACATTTCATACACACACTTGGGTTAATCATACAGGCAAGCTATGACAATGAGAACTGAACTGAAGAGGCTGAAGTAGTGCTTCAGGTGGAATCAACTGGAGAAACCAGTCACACATGTTTATGATGTCACAATGGGCTTTACAGGCCTTGAGTTCAACTGAACACTGCCACAGGAGATAAGCTATATATTTATGCTCCATATTTTATGTTCTGATAAGTCAGTGTTGCCACCCACGAATGGCCTATTTGTGCACCAAGTTACGGCTTGGCTCTTTAGCCTTTCAGTACGACACCGAACTCCAGACTTCCACGAGTACAGCAGAGTGCACGCCAGACAGGCTCGAATCCCGGTGATATCGCAGCAGCCTCGTTTGGAACGTGGGAACCAAGTCTGAGGTGATTATAATGAGTTTTACTGGAGGTTATACAGCTCTGATGGGAGCCTATCTGGGTCCAAACTCTATGGTGGTAACCTCGTTTGGAGGGTGGGAACGAATCGCGACAGCTATATGATTTATATGACACATTTTACAGGTGTAACAGAAGAGGATTATAGGTCTACCTGGGAGGCTATCTGGGTCCAAGTGGCATCAAAGCTGCCTCATTGACAGCATGGGAATGAAGTCAGGGAAGGCTATACAATGAAATACTACAAGTTTATATGGGAGACCATCTGGGTCCAAGCAGTGGCCTTATTTGCTGCATGGGAACTGAGCCCCAAGTTGGTTATACGATTGCAGGTCCGACAACTAATGGGTGGCCAAGGGGCCTCTGTGGCAGTACAGGTCCAACACTGGGGAGGGGGGGGCTGTATGGGTCTAAACAAAGGGCAAGATGGCTGTATGATGAAAGATATGGGTCCACCTATAGGTGGGAGACTGAGTCCAAGCACAAGGACGCCACACACTAGGCTCATCTGAAGCGTGGGAATGTAGCTGTGAATGGGTAAACATTAGTCAGCTATTCAGTGATTAACACACACACACCCTTACCTTCTCATTTTCCTGCAGGACGTTGTAGAGGGCCTTTCGCCGCTCCTCAGCAACTTCCTTCCAGTAGGTGGATGGAGGGGTCTCTGGGGCAGGAGAAGAGGGGCTCAATAAGTGATATGAACCAGAGTACAAAGATGACCTTTAACCCAGCCACACTGGTGTAAGCATAGATTTATATACAGTAACCTAGATACTGCATTGGGGTCCTAAGCATACGTGAATGCCGCTGCCATGTTGCTAGGAACAATTCCAAACTACAAAGGCCAATGAAAAAAATACATCCGATTGGAAATCAATAAAATACTGGAGTGGTGTGTTGTGCAAAGATGGGACCACCTAGACAATTTTGGTAGTCTTTCAGAAGCATTTAAAGATCAAGCTGCAAGCTGGACAAAGTATCTAGGTTCCTACTGGTATCTATGGTTGTACTGGTGTAATGTGATGCATGAAGTCACACGTTTCTCTTCACAAGAGCAGAGAGCAAGCGATAAAGGAAGTGTAAATTCAGTCTATTCAACAAGCAGAATTCAGCTTGACAGTACACTGGCTGAGGACGACCAAGTTCCTGTCACTCACCTTTAATCATGAGTTCATATGCCTCCTGAGAGATGCCGTCTGGGATGCAATCATTCTCAGAGTCTGGCCGAATTGCAACCTCTGCCTTCATCCTTTTAGAACCCTTCACCTGTTCTGCATTCCATAGTTTCCGTTTGGGAACTGCTTTGCCCATCTGTGGGAGGGAATGATAAGATTGGCACAGGGTTACTGAACGCACCAGAACAGGTCAAAGGGGTCATTTTATCCATGGCACAAGAAATTCCTGCATTTTATGGAAACAAATACAAAAAGAACCAAATATGCAGACCACCAACCTCAGCTGTTCTTTTGGTGTTCATATTGACTGCTGAGGGCTGCAGTACCTGGAGTGTCCTCCTCATTGGCCCAGAACCAGAGGCTGGGGCTTGGAAGAAGCTCTAGAAAAGATGGGAGAATGCAAAATTAAACAAAAATTAAAAAACAAACAAAAATTAAAACAGGGTCTATTGTGCCTGCTGATGCATGTCGGACAGCAGAACTTTTTTATGTTCAGTACACTGCAATTCTACTGGATTAATGCCACCATCTGCATTTGTGGAAAAGGAGTATCCCACACACACCATATCTAAATCTCTTTAGACCCATTTCCCAGGGCTGTAAATACTGTGCCACCGACCATCTTCACATGCACCTTAGCCAACAGTCATTCATCTCCAGTTTCACTCCACACTAGAAACCCATTATCAGGGGGAGTGAATAGGTGCCATGTCTGAGCGGTCCAACAGTGTGTGTGTGTGTCAAGCGTGGGAAAGGGGCAGACCTTGTCCTCTGACTCAAGCTTAACACCTCGCATTCCCACACAGTGCTATTGGCCACCAGGCTGCCAAAGCAGCCTGTACAAATAAAACAACCGTGGGAACTGGCTCATGCTCATCCACTACCAGCGCAAGTGGTCTGGTTAATGTTTTGGCATAAAGACAATACATAACTGCACAGTACAGGCCAGTGGTCAGATTTCAAATCAGGTTCTCACAATGATTAATGTGTGAATATCAAAGTCTGTTAACAGATCATCGGGGTGGTCCAACTTAATCTTGTTGCCCTCACAATCTGGGGGAATACCGAGTAATCAAAGGAGAACCAGCTAAAAACGATAGACGTTAACACCAATCTAGATGTGTTTACGGCCTTTACAAATCCATCAATGCCACCAGGTAGCCACACGAAAGCACAAAAAAGATGCTATTCAGTCCAAAGTGATACAACTGGCAAAACAAGGAAATAAGATATTCGTTTACCCACACGCTACAAACGCATTAAAAGGGCTTTAGACAAAGAAAGTGCTTGTTAGCAATACTGGACTGTCATTTACCTTGATGTTCTCAGAGGTGTTGACCGAGTGCTTCAATTTCCGGATGGAACTCATGGCTATTCTTTTTCAGTGTTAGGTTCCTGGAAGAAAATAGCACAAAAATTCGTCGGCACACAGAAATCCAAACGGGATTAATGCTTAATGCTCAGATTCTACTGGGATAAATCAACGTTTACTTCAGTGTTACACTGTGTGTTTTGGTTCGCTTGCTTTTAAGTTTGAGCACAGCATATTTCTTTGCATCGATTACAATGTCATAGTCAAGACATTGATTGGGTACCGGCTATGTGTCGGCAAGCTCACCCGACAAGTTATTGTAACTTTCAGCGTACAATGGACCCAACCTCATAGGATTATTAACCTTCGAAAATGTCTTAAAAGTCATCCATACACCCCTATTAACAGTAACCAACCTAACTAGAGGAGGTCCCGCGCTAAACGAGGTGGCTATTATTTGATTAACTTGAGAAAGCTACGGTGTTATGATGAAATCGGTCAGATGGCTAAGTTAACAAGATAACCACAGACTCCACAAGTCAAGTGCAATAATAACCTAACATTGCCGCTTAGAAGTGTCCGAAGAACGCACAAACGTTTAACTCCTAAATCTTAACACAAGTTTAAACACGAATTAGACAATAACTTACGAGAGCTTCGAAGAACTATAGCAACACCAGCTCAGTCTAAGCCACCACAACACTAGCAAATAAGCAGCAAGAAGCGCGCCACAAGGTTAAGTAGTCGATAGGATCACGTGGTCATGTCCACGCGCGAACAGTGATCATCTGCTTCTTTTTGTTTGCTCACGCGCCTCACCTGCTGGACAGCTGCAGATAGCTTCAGATGTGTAAACTGCAGAAACTTTGACAAACACAGATACTAACTTTAAGATAATGCCGACCGTGGCTTTATTTAAAATGCGCTTAAGTAATTAAAAGCAGTAACCATAATTTCCCAATAGAGGTAGAGATAGAGGTACTTTATTTATCCAAGGGGAGATTAAGGATTTAAAACAATGTTTGTTTTTTTGATTGTGTTAAATATCGAATGTAAACGCCCTAATATAATACCGATTGATGTATTCTCGTGCGCTGCATTTTGCCCTTTAAGAGCATGAAATGTTGCGTGGTGCCAAAACAAGCGCAGTTGTCATCAGCGACAGTTCACGAGTGCCAGACTGTTTTTCGAGAGGCAACTGTCACGTGTCCACGCGGTGTCTGCAGGACTGCGTGACGCGCAGGAGCCATTTTGGATCATTTGTTTGGTGAGGAGTGCTGCCATTCTTTACTCAAACAGGAATCGAAGGCCGAGGACGTCAAAGAACCGATCAAAAGTCGTTTTGCTCAATTACTGATAAGTATGGGTCCGCCAAGAAGCAAATCTCATCGCATATCTCCCGATAGAACGGAGGATTTCTGTTGGTTTGTCACTTTATCTTGACATGGCATGGCTGGCTAGGTTGGTTGTTTGTGACGACTGAAAAAAAGATCGAAAACAAGCGGAGATACTACCTTGAAGCGTCAGCAGAAGAGAAAAAAATAATCTGCCGTCAACTGTTGGTATAATTTAATATACTGTTGTTACCCCTTGGAAGAGATGGGACAAAGCTAGTTAGCTAGTTAACAAGCTTTTGACTAGTTCAACAATGTGGCTGCAATTTAGACTCTTCAAAATGGTGACGAGCAACAATAGTTAGTCAGCTAGGCGGCTAGCAAGCCTCACAAGATCCGGGTATTTGCAGTACAAAACTAAGGTTTCTGTTAAAACAGATAAAACATGTAAAGAGATGCATTAACCGGCTCTTAAGCAAACACAGTGGCCCATTATTACATTGATAAGTCCAAATTAAAATGTAGCTTGTGAGTTTTGTAGCTAGCTGCTGGTGAAGTGTATAGCTGCGTTAGCTAGCTAGCTAGCACAAGTTGGCTAGCTGGCCAACCATCAATAGCTCTCATCATGAGGAATGTCATCGACAATGGCGTAGCAGACCGTGGGCCAGTTTTATGGCTGTGAATACCGACATGTCAATCTACTCTGGTAACTTCTGTGTTTTACCTGGTGCCAACTTGCCCTGGCATCTACATCCGTCTGCCATGGTCGTCTGTACCCCCTGCCATTCGAAGACCCGTTGTTGAAGTAGCTTAGTGCTTACAAACATAAAATACAAACTACAGAAAAAACAATTATGAAGGAAGCTCTTGGTAATAACAAAGAAGTAGTTCTCTTTGCTCGATCGTTTGTGTAGGTTTCTATTTCACAGTTAAAGAGCCTGTATCGGTATGGGATTCGGAAGTAATGAGAACTCTCATTTTTGTTGTCAGTTAACGTTACATTTGCAGCGACAAAAGTCACCATAGTTGTTTTTGCTTTCTGTTAAAATCCATTTATTCCTTGTGCAAACACTAGTAGCAGGACGTTTCTTTTGGCCTTAACTTGAATGCCCAGCTTTTACCAATATGATCTCTTAAAACATCTAGACTGATTATTGCTAATGTAGGTCTAGTCGCAACTAAATTTATAAGCAGTCGCACTTTTCCCATTTGACTTAAAATGACATAGCTTGGTTTTGTTGTGTTTTTCCCCTCCTTTTAGAAGTAGTATGTAATCCAACTAGTGTAGAGACCTATACTTTTTCTCCTCTCTGAAAAGGGGTAACCTTAGCTCCGCGCTAGTCAATAGGACAAAACAACAACAAAAATATTCTTTTAAAAATTGAGAAAAGTGAAACGATTATCAACAATGGGGGACGCGACTTCCCGAAGAAACCAAATGAGAAACCGACTCCGTGCTCAGCTTCGAAAGAAACGAGAATCCCTAGCCGACCAGTTCGACTTCAAGATCTACATCGCCTTCGTGTTCAAAGAAAAGGTGTGTGTTGTCAAAGCTAAACCCATTCTATCTTACCTGTCTATCTCAAATGGACTTATAGGAGAAATCTGGTGTGATTCAATACTTAGTCTTGCTTGTGGTCACTGATTGCTGAAGAACGAGAAAATTTGGTACAGCATCCACTAAATAGCAAACTGGCAACTGGCAGGGATAACTGAATGGGACATAGGAAAATTAAACTTAAAGTGAGTTTCTGTACCCCATTGAGTTAGTGGTGGCTGCCAATTGATTATTCAGTCTACGCTTTGTACAATTTTCTTGTTCCTTTTTCCTACAACCACACTCAGTGACCTAGAACAACAGGGCTATGAATTAATTCACACCAGCATTTCTCTTTTAAAGCTCCATTGCTTCTCCTTCCATCTCTTATTCCATCTCTTATTTTATTTAGCGCCTGCTAAATGCATCAATGTGTTTCACAGCAATGTTTTAGCAGTGTACTGTTTTCTTACACCTCTTTTGCACTTCACCTGCCTAGAAAAAGAAGTCTGCACTTTTTGAGGTAGCAGAGGTGCTACCCGTCATGACCAACAACTATGAGGAGAACATTCTGAAAGGCGTGCGGGATTCCAGCTACTCCTTGGAGAGTTCTATTGAGCTGCTGCAGAAAGACATAGTGCAGTTGCACGCTCCTCGCTATCAGTCTATGCGCAGGGTGAGTACAGCGAGTGCAAGAAGCAGGAGTTGGGTGTCCTTGGAATACAAATTTTAACATTCTAAGCTGTACACATTACTAATCCACTCAAAAGCTTTCAGTATTTCATCCCAGCTCTGATCAAATATATTTGTACCTATGTGAATAGAAGCTTGATTCCTCTGTTTAGAGACTGATTCAATTTAATGAATGAATTTGTTTATTTTACAGGGACATTGTACAAATAACATTAAGCAAAGGAGGTTATTGCAAATGATGTTCATTTCCGCCTTCCATGGTGTTATGCTATTGTAGTAACTGCCTGATGTGTAAACCATGTGTACAAACCATGTGCCACCTGTTGCTTGTCATTCTAGTCCAGTGTTGTGGTAACATTGTGTTTCTGTCTTGCAGGATGTCATTGGGTGTACCCAGGAGATGGACTTTATCCTTTGGCCCCGCAACGATATAGAGAAGATAGTCTGTCTTCTGTTCTCCCGCTGGAAGGGGGCCGACCATGAGCCCTTTCGGCCTGTTCAGGTGTGCTGTTCTGTGTCCACGTCTATGCCCAATGTCCTCCCTTACTCTAGGGTCTCATTCACATAGAAATCAATGCGTTCGCGGTACCTAATCGTTGCTGGTCATTCTTTGTGCATGTGCGTCTGTGTATTCACACCAGAAACGGCCTTCTGGGTGAACCGGCTGCCTAAGCTCTCGTTTAAAGTCTGTAGAGACTGCATCACACTGCATGTGGCATGCATGGAAAATTAGAACTTCTAATTACATTACTTCTATTTCAAGACAGCCTGGGAGTTGTGCAGTGTGCATGGTCTAATCTATTAACATGCATTCTAAATGAAAAGTTCAGAACTGCATATGCACCGTGAACGCAGAGATTGCGGTGTGAATGTGGCATAAGCCCTAAACTCTCAGACTTAGGTGTACATACCATGAAGAACCAGCCAATCCTCAAGTTAGTTCTTGAAGGTAAAGTGTTTGAGGCTACAGGGTCTAGGCTATACATTGGGAATCAGATAACCATGCTGACTCTTGAGGTCAAGCGAACAGAATAATGGGTAAACTGACATTAGATGCCAACCTCCTCACACTTCATGCATTCTGAAGAGTGATCTCAAAGTGTCTCAATCTCAATGTCCCCCCCTAAGCCTTGCACCTTCAACCCTTAAAGGCTTAACTGGCAAGAATCAACCTAATGATGTCTTTCATGGTTCAGGGGACATTGGGATTCAACCAGTGTTGCCTCTTAACTCCACGCTAAAGTCATGAAGTCGATTCATGTCGCTTATGTGCACAAAGGTTTGGGGCTTAGTGCCTGTGAGGTACAGTTGGATTCAGCCATGGAAGTTTGGATGTATACATACTTTCAAAACTCTTAAGTCTGAAGATTTTATTGTTGGCTGGCTCCAAGGTTCACCAGTTTGAAAAACAGAAGTTTGTCCAGTTCTTACTTGTGGAGACACAAGTTCTAATGCAACTCCTGTGTTTGCAGGCCAAGTTTGAGTTTCATCATGGAGACTACGAGAAACAGTGCTTGCATGCCATTGGCCGCAAAGACAAGGCTGGAATGGTCATGAACAACCCCAACCAATCTGTGTTTCTCTTCATGGATAAACAGCACTTACAGGTAGTGTAATATCAGCCTGTCCATCTCTAGACCACTGATGCTCTTAAAGGAGACATCCGGTGTGAATCAATCAGTAGCCCTGTTGTTCACGGTCACTGATGTTATCTGAATGGGGCATAGGAAAATTAAGCTGAAAGGGAGCTTCTGTGTCTCATTTATTTAAGTGTTCGCTGCTGATTTACTATTAGGTCTGTGTTGTATCAAATCATCTCATTCATTTGCCTACTGGCAGCACTGTGGACGGACTCTGGAACTACAGGGCCATAGACTGATTCACAGTGGATTTCTCCTTTAACACTGGAGAAATCCAAATCCAATTCGAACAGATGTATGTGTTCCATTTTGCACTAGAAAAGTATTCTGCACAGTCTGTTTTTGTTTACGTATATCCTCATGGAAGAGTATGAGGCTCACAGTGGGGCACTGTGCCAGTTCAGATTTGTATAAAGATAATTGTGTATGAAAATCTTCCTGCCTAATGCCCTGTTGTTTCCAATAGTAAGCACACACAGTTCAGTGTGAGCTCTTTTAAATGTTTGTCCCATTCTGGACCCTTGTAGCTCCCCTGTGGGCCCAAAACCTTTTACTTTTACTCACTTTGAAACCAAAGCATGGGACAGTGCATGTCTATGCAGTGCAAACAGGTAATGAAGTGTGGGGAATATTTGTCCCATTCAGGGTCCTGCTGGTGTGGACCCTGTCACACTCCTGAAACTTTGCAGCAACTTTGATTCAATTAGGAAGCTTAGAAACATGGTACGAGACAGCCCTATGCAGTGCAGAAATAGAATGAATTCTGGAGATTTTTTGTCCTGTTCTTAATCTGTCTCTGTGCTTCTGTCTGTCTCTGTCCTTCATCCTCCATCAGACTCCAAAGACCAAGGCCACAGTGTTCAAGTTGTGCAGCCTTTGCCTGTACCTGCCGCAGGACCAGCTGACGTGCTGGGGCGTGGGAGACGTGGAGGACCACCTGCGTCCCTACTTGCCCGACTAGCCTCACGCTCAGCCACACAGCCAGCGCTAGTGCTAGCGTTGGCATTAGCGCTGAAGCTGGCGCACCCCCCTGCCCTGCCTAGCTCACCTCAACCCAGCCCGACCTGACCTGACCTGACCCCACCCGACCCTAGCCCCAGACCTAGCCCACCAAAGCAAGTTGACCCATACTCACCCATAATGTTCCTATATTGAATAGAATTGAACTTGTGCTTGGAACTCTCCTTTTTGTGTTGACCACTCATTCTCTTGGCAAACCCTACTCATGACCCTCCCCCCATCCCATTAGCCTGACCCTCACGTGTTGATCAAGCCTTCTGCCAGATTTTGGTTTGGTATATCCCCCTCCATCCTCCATGATGCCCTCTTCCATGTCCCCCTCCCCTCTCCTCCACCCCTCCTCCTCCTCCTCCTCCTCTGCCTGTCAGAACCTTTTAGAGTTTTTTGTTTTGTTGTCGTTATTTGAACCTGCAAGAACATTTGATTTGAGTGGTTGTTCATCTCTGAGCAGCACAGTGAGCACCATCGGTCGCTGAAGGAACTCGGTGGAAAAGGAAAAAGAAAACAAAAACAAAATAAGAAAAACAAACAAACAAACACAGGATCCAATGACAGTGGTCTTCATAAAGGTCATCTTGTTTTGGACTGGTTGTGTGTCCAGGTCATGAAGGATTGTTAAACTTGTCTGTTTTTAATCGAAAGATGCTAGGGATTTCTAGGTTTACTGACAATCAGTGACCAAGGACAACTAAGCCTGGGGCGGAAAGGGAGGGAGGGAAGGAAGGTGACTCCTGATGATATGCAAAGATGTGACGAGGTGAATACTTCACTTTCATTTGGTCTAGGCATTGCTTCTCGTTTTTATGTCTTTAAACTGCCTTTGTTTTGCTGGACTTGTTTTTTTTTTCTCCTCATTTTGAGTGTCATTCCTTGCCTATAAATCAAACCGTATGTCATTTTGTTTTGTAATTTACATGATGTTAAGATCTGGAGTTTCGGGGGAGTGGGGGGGGCTGTACTGGTGTAAGTTGACGCAAGGCTGTAAGCAGTGTTGGGTTGGTTTGGTTGTATTTATGGTCATATAATCACCAAACGATCCTCTTATGCACTAGACAGTGAAGCTACTGAATAATACAGAATCTGGTGACGGGAACTGAGGGAAAACTAATTGTTTAAGCTTATTTGCCAGACAGACGTACCCGAGGAGGGAGGACGCTTAAGGATCATTAGAATTGTTCTTTTTATTTTAATTGACAGGAGAACCAATCTTGTAATAAAAACTAATTTACTGCAGTGCTTCAGTGGGACAAGGTATCTGTAAGTCTGCTTTACTTGGCAAATAAGACATTAAATAACTTCATTGAATTTCTTTCTTGTTAAATCATTTGCTTTATAACAACGATGGTAATGGCTCGTTTTCTTTTGGGGCAACCCCTCATGTTTTGAAGATTGTTTGAAATAAATCCACACTGCTGAACATATCCCCAGTATCAAGGCACCGTTTGAGAATCTCTTTATTAACAGCTCTGAAATTAGAATGATTATTTACACACGTTACAAGTAAATACACTCCAGCTTGCCACGTGTAACATTACATTAGTTATTACCCAGATGTTTTGTATGCCTCCCCTGTGCTATCAGCTTCCCGGTCGCTTTGCTGGTGAGATCAACAGTGGCAAAGGCAAGTGTCCGTCCTTGTTTAAGAACCTGAGCAGTGATCAGGACATCTTCTCCCACCTTAGCAGCGTTCATGTACCTGTCAAATAGGTAGTGACAAAAACACAGGTGAATACTTCAGGTGCTTCAACACCAGCATTCAACACACACGCTCAGGTGATGTTTGTTCAGGAACATACGTGATGTTCATGTCGACACTGACACCCGGTGCACCTCTTTCGGAATACATGATCGCAGTTGTGGAGATGACATCGACCAGGGTGGCCGTAAGCCCCCCGTGAAGCGTGCCCCCTCGGTTCGTGTGTTCCTCCTCAACCTTCATCTCACACACAACCTTACCCGGGCTAGCAGATAGAAGACTGACCTGCAGACACACCGCAACAGCGGCAGCCAAAAACGGTTAACGATTACACAACATGGTTTAAACTCAGAAAAACTGCATTGTGCCCGACAACGACACTGTCTCCAGGGCGCCAGTGAAAGAAAGGTAGTGAAGTTAGGTATCTGAGCAGCGCATACAACTCATCACTGATTGAACTAAGGTTAACATTCTCATACAATTCTGTCGGACTTACCTTGCTTAAAACGCGATCAAAGCCAGGAGTGTTAACCATAGCCTGTAGGAGCTGTTTTAATGTATTAAGTGATAAAGAGGCCATGTTTCTATCTGCTCACAATCCAAGACTACTTCAGAGATCAATGTCAACTTTCCTTCAGAGTTCTACTGTCAATGTTGGACTACCGGAAGGTGGAATAAAAGCCTTCACAGTGGGCGTTCCTGGCATTTGCAACAACCTTTCAAGTTACTTTAAGACAGTATAATATTGCTACTATGTATAATAAATGAACACACTTGGCATATTCCTTATCTTAAAATATGGTTGGTATTATCTAACTATGAAAATATTTTTTGCTCAATTCCAAAGTAGATTTTCCACCCGGAGTTATTTTCTTGTTACACAATCTGTGGAGAGCGCGGAGAGCAGATCTTGGTACAGGAAACGGACTTGCCGGGTGATGTTTCTTGGATATTTTTTATAATTTTATTGACAAGACGGTAGTGTGCTCACTACCGGGCAAGTTTACAATGGCTTCCGCGGCCACAGAAGTCCCATCCGCTACGGACGGCGTGGAAGAGACGAGGCTCACGTTGTGTGATGAGTTTGCGTCCATCACCGGGACAGACTCCGCGTTGGCACAGTGTTATTTGGCTGAAAATGACTGGGATATGGAGGTACAATAATTATCAGCAGTGTCTTAACATTTTCGTTATGACATGGGTGGAATTCTGTTAGACTGCTGTTCATGTCAGTGATGACAGTGGCGTATGAAGTCCATTTGAATTGTATACATTGTTAATATAATAAACCATGTCATGGTGCAGGGCCATCCCAAGCCTCTACGGGGCCCTAAACAGAATTTGATCTAGGCGATCTGCCACCACCATCTCTGCATTACCAGTGCATGTGCATGACAATGGTCTTATCACACTTTCAGAGAGCTGTGAACTCGTACTTCGAGGCCGATATGGAATCGGAATTTGAGGTTCAGATTGTTGAAGAGACGAGAAAGGACAACAACAGTACTGAAACAAAAAGGAAAACTTCAGTGGATCCCGAGAATAGCCTAGAAGCTGGCAACAAGCGGTTAAAAACAGCAAACACGGACTGGTAAGCAGACCTGGATCTAGGCCTTTGAATTATCACATAATAAAATATCTTGTGAGGCTCCTATTCAACACTGAAAAACACACACATACACACACACACTATACTTTCCCAAATCTGCAGCATAGACTTGACCAGTGAGGAGCCGTGCAGCTCCAGCAGTGTGGAGAAGACTACACACACACAGGCAGCGGAGAAGATGACACACACAGTGGAGGCACCAGAGGCCGATGGCAAACTGTCTCTGCTCACCTGGAACGTGGATGGCCTGGACACTATGAACCTGGCAGAGCGTGCCAGAGGCCTCTGTTCTTACCTGGCCCTGTAAGTGTGTGTGTGTGTATGTTGAAGATAACTTGGTCCTGTAAGTGACCCAATGTTTGTGTGCGTGTGTGTTCGTGTGTTACTTTGGTGTGAGTGTTACCTCTCCACAGACACGCTCACACACACGCACACAGTTGTGCTGCAAGGCAATAGGAGTGGGCTGAGTGAGTTGGTGAGTGATGATGTCACATACTTCACCCCAGGTACACCCCAGACGTGGTGTTTCTGCAAGAGCTGGTTGCACCATACATTCAGTACATCAGGAAGAGAGCCGTCAGCTACACCATCATCGAGGGTGAGATTAGGCAGAGCTCCTCCTCGCTGTGATATGGACGCTCAGGTTTTTTAGTGAAAGTGTGTGTGTGTGTGAGGTTTGCTCTTATGAAGTTATTGGCTGCTGTGTTGAGGTAGCCTTTGTTGTTTCCAGTTCCAATGTCCCCCCTTAAGCCCAAAGCCCTGAGCCCTTAACGTTTTAACCAGTATGAATCCACATGATTGGCTGATTCAAGCCAGGTGTGTATTTAAGGTGTGCGAGAGAGGTTTCGTCTAATGAGATATTCTGTTATTGTGTGTGTGTGAGAGAGAGAGAGGCTCAAAGGAGATTATTGGCTTTTGTATGTTGGAGTGGTATGCTCTTATGAGATTGCGCTGTAGTGTGTGAGTGTGTGTCAGGCGGCCTCTGTGTGTTCTCTCTCTGTGTTCAGGCGGGGAAGAGGGCTACTTCACCGGTGTGATGCTGAGAAAGTCCCGAGTCAAGTTCCTGCAGAGTGAGATCATCCCGTATCCTATGACGCAGATGATGAGGAACCTGCTAGTGGTTCAGGTAGGCTACCTCACTTGACCATAACACTAGGTATAGAAGCACTTGCTGCAGTCAACACAGGTTCAGCATTAGCACTCCTTGTGTGTGTGTGTGTCAGATAAAACATTTGTGTGTGTGTGTGTTCACTGTATGTTTGTCAAATAAAATGTGTGTGTTTGTGCGCATTCATTGCTCGTGTGTGTGTCAGATAAAACATTGTGTGTGTGTTTTCACTGCTCATGTGTGTGTTTGTGCTTGTGTGTGTTTTCACTGCTTGTGTACTGTGTGTGTGTGTCAGATAAAACCTGTGTGTGTGTTTTTCAGGTCAACTTCCAGGGTCAGGAGCTCTGTCTGATGACATCACACTTTGAGAGCTGCAAGAACCAATCAGAGGAGCGCATGAACCAGCTGAGGCAGATGTTGAAAAAGATGAGGGAGTTTCCGGAAAACACCACCATCATCTTTGGAGGTGACACCAACCTCAGAGACAGCGAGGTGAGACTCTTACTGAACCCTAACACTAGCATAAGACAGATAGAGTGTGCAGCCACTTGAGTATATAGTATAGTATAGTATAGTACTCTACTTCACCACTTTTGGGTTTACAGTCACATCACTTACCCTCATAAAAAGATAAAAGCTGTCGCTTTTTTTCTACACAAGATGCTGCCATCTTTTTGGAAAATTTCACAAGCTCTGAAGTGATCATGTGATTGCTGCTAGCTGATTGGATGATCTTAAGGAAGTTGCCTAAAGCGATCAAATTCATTCACATATCTAATCTGCTGCTCAATCTCCATGAAGAGGCGACCCAGTGAAGAGGCGACCCAGTCAGCACCCAGTGTCAAATTAGAATGTCAAATTAGGATGGTTAATTTCAAGCATTGTATTTGTGTTGTTTTGATTAATTGTTTGTGTGTGTGTGTGTGTGTGTGTGTATAGGTGGCAAAGGTGGGTGGTCTGCCTGTGGGAGTGTGTGACGTGTGGGAGAGTCTGGGGAAGGAGGAGCTTACTCGCTATACCTGGGACACCAAGGCCAACAGCAACAAGAGCGTCCCGTACGTCAGCCGCTGCCGCTTCGACCGCGTGTACCTGCGTCCGGCGCGGCAGGGACCCAAGATGGCCGCCGAGCGCATGCTGCTGATAGGGCAGGAGAAGCTGGACTGTGGGCAGTATGTCAGTGATCACTGGGGCATCTACTGTACCTTTCAAACCTGAGTAGTAGAACTCCTCAACACTGGACTGCCAGAAACAGAGAGAGTGTGTGTGTGTGTGTGTGTGTGTGTGTGTACATGTGCGCTTGCAGTGTGTGTTTTTTTTTTTCTCTCTGGAGAACAGTGTGTGGCACTGTTGCTGCATCTTTACTACAATCTGCATCTCTGCTTGGGCGGCACTCTGTGTGTGTATGTGTGTGTGTGTGTGTGTGCGTCCGCAGTTGCGCAGTCTTTCAGGCACCGTTGGTCAGCAGTGGAGCAGATGGCATGTTGATATTAGAAGCACTGCAGATGCACAAAGAGTGCTCCTGGTAAAGACAATATGCACAGAAACACACATACACACACACACACACACACACACATACACACCACGTCAGGCAGCGGTGAATACACAGAGTGAGATCATGTCAGATGAAATCTCTCACAGACTATTGCTGCTGGGTTGTCTGTCCTTCTTCGCTGTTTACCTTGACAGAAGGAAGCAGCAGATGTTTGAAGAACAGCAACAAATAATTTCATTTAATTTCCTTCATTTCATCTGAGTATTAAAAAGAAAGTGGCCCCTCCAACCCAGTGAGCTCTGAATGGACGACTTCTCTACCTCTACTGCGCTGGGGCTGCGAAGTAAAGCAGCTTCCTTTGGAAAACAAAATAACTTCAGTAAAAACACCCTTAGTAACCTTACCATTTAAGTGTGTTGTTTAGAGGATGATGTTGAGTTCTTGTTTTAGGTACTGAAATCAATAAATGATTTTAATCTATGAAAATAATAAAAACATTCAAGTGTGATGCCATTTTGTTTTCTTGTCCTTTTGGCCAGTAGGCCAGTGCACGACTCACACCACTAGAGGGCAGAGCACACTTGCTGTAAAGCTCTTTTTGGCTTTAAATGTATTGCTGTTTATTAAACTCATGTAAAATCCAATTCATATTCTGTAGTAACTGTAAAATGTAGCTTCATTAACAACGTGGTAAGGAGTCACATACAGCACACATTGATTCAACTAGACAGAGGTCCTTTAGTTCAAGCACACACACACACATGCTTCATCCAAAGAGAAGTCTTTTACTTCAGGCTGTTGCTTGCATCTCTGCTCCTGTGGTGTTAGTTCAGTGTGTCTACTGCTGCTCTTTTAAGCTCACACACACTCACACGCAGAAACCACAGCCACACACTCAGCTGCTGGCGATACTATTTTCTGCCTGTCAATGGCTGCTTGAATTTACATGCCCCTATGAAAGGACACAACAGGGAACACGCCAGGGTGTGTGTGTGTGTGTGTGTGTGTGTGTGTGTGTGTGTGTGTGTGTGTGTGTGTGTGTGTGTGTGTGTGTGTGTGAGGGCATCTTTAGAAGTCCTTGTCCTTGTTCTAGTTAAAAGATTAACAGATGACTCTCCACAGCAGTTCCTTCATATGTGGCCTGCCAGCTAATGTTGCTGACAGCTCTCTCTGTGTGTGTGTGTGTGTGTGTGTGTGTGTGTGTTTGTTCAGAAGTGGTCTTAAGTGTAACTTACTGAAGCCAACTATTTATGCTGTGTGCTGAACAAATATGGCTGAAGCAATACTGACATCATTGTCATGGTGGCCACACTCAACAAACAACAATCTCCTTTTAAGAAAAAGCACATAAAAACACACACAAACACACAAACACACACACACACAGCTCTTGGCGTCTGGCTAGGGCTGGAATGCAGGGACGTGTGTCTCAGCACAGACAGCGTGTGTGTGTGTGTGTGGTAGCCCTGTACTCTTCAGCATTAGAGTGTGTCCCTGGGGAGACTGATGACCTGTCACACAAAGGGCACATCTGGAGACTACTCAGCACATCTGCCCCTTAAGTCCTCATCAGTCGGAGCATATAGGGGCAATTAGGGGCTGTTTCTATGGCAGCAGCAGCTTAAGCTGGGGCAGTTTATTGCTGCAATAGCACTGTGGGATCTGTTTCTATGGTGGCAGCATTAACTATGGGATCTGTTTCTATGGTGGCAGCAGTAACTATGAGGCCGTTTCTATGGTGCCATCAGTAACTACAGGGCAGTTTCTATGGTGCCAGCAATATCTACAGGGTGGTTTCTATGGTGGCAGCAGTAACAACGGGGCAGTTTCTATGGTGGCAGCAGTAACTATGGGATCTGTTTCTATGGTGGCAGCAGTAACTACGGGGCAGTTTCTATGGTGGCAGCAGTAACTATGGGATCTGTTTCTATGGTGGCAGTAGTAACTATGGGGCTATTTCTATAGTGACAGGCTATGGAGTTGTTTGTTCAGTGGAAGCTGTCACTATTGAGTTTGAGGTGCTGGAGCTCTTTTATGTGGAGTTACACTGTGTGTGTGTGTGTGTGGTGCTGGGGCTGTTATCATCACCCAGGCTTCCCTGCAGGCAATCTCCGCTTCTGAGCATTTACATTTTATGTTCATGCATTTGGCAGATGCTTTTATCCAACATACAAAAAGAGGATTAACATTCAAGCTACACACAATTAAAAACCTTACAGAGTGTGCAACTTGCTAACAGGAAATTGTCAGGAGATGATGGTGCAGGAGTGTGATAAAAGTACAGGGGAGGGAGAATGGGAGGGCATTTGAAGTGCATTCCAGGTAGTTTGAAATTTAAAACCTTTATTTAATTATTGGAAAACACATTGAGGGCAGTTCTCTTACAACGCAGCCAGGATACAAAAGAGTAAGTAAAAAGCATAAACATAGTCTCCAGTGGCATTAAGACAAACAATTTTATGTGAATATATTTGTATGCAAATGATGAAGCTAAAATAAATTATAACAAATATCTAAAATTAAATATGATTCAATTTCACAGCAAAAGTAAATGCATTAATCAGTCAGAGAAAAGTTACAGACTGGGGTAGGGAGGGAGCATAATTAATGTCTTGAATTAATGTCTCAAATTAGGCAAATTGGGGACTCAATCTTAAGGGTGTGTTGGAGTAAATTCCAAGACATGGGGGCATCTAAGCAGAAGGCTGATTCAGCCAGCTCAGTGTGGACAAACGGGAATATCCGATGGGAGTTTACCTATCATAGCTTCAGCCAGCTCGGTGTGGACATTAGGAATCTGGAGTTGAAGATAGCGTCCAGAGCGGGTATGATAGAGACATAACCCAGTTTCTCAAAACGCCTCTCAGTTAGAAATGGACATTCATTCATTCATTCATTCATTCATCATACAGGATGCTCAGGGTGGAAATCAATTCTCTTATCAGTTCTTTACTGTGTCAAGGATAATCTGTACAGGTTTTCAGTATCAGCACGTAGGCCTATGGTATAGCCTACAGTACTTAGGTGACCATAGCAGCTTTTTACAATGAAAGAAAGCAAGTATCTATTTCAATGGTATTTGTATTCAGAAAGACCCATTAACCATGGTCTGAAAAACGTCAGCACTGATAAGAGGAATTGATAATGTCAGATGGATACGATTCCATTGAACTGATGCATTTGATTCTTAGTTCTACTTGATTCCCGGTTCTCGATTCCCACCCCTACAGGATTCAGTGGTGGTTGTAATAGCTAAATTTGATTGCGGAATGGCATACTGAGTTAGAAGTTTGAAGCCAAGAGATAGTCTGGGTCTTGGTGGAGGAAGGTGGAGAGGGTATCTGCTGCTCTGGTAACACTGATGAGAATAGTTTGACCTGTGTGAGGTGTTGGCAGAGCCAGACAATGTTCCTTGGAGGAGCAGTGTGGCTGGGGGGTAACATAGGGTTTTAAGAGAGTATTAAGGCAGATGGGAACAGATCCATCAATCACCCAGTAGGCCAAAATTAGTGCCTTGAATTTGATACAAGCAGCTAAGGGTAGCTAGTGGAGCTCAGTGAACAGTGAACACATGTGCTTTTTTTGGCTGGTACAAAATCAGACATGCATCTGCATTCTGGATCATCTGTAACAGTCTTGCAGCACAGGCTGGAAGGCCTGTTGGGAGGACATTGCAATAGTCAAGGCGAGAGATGACCAGTGTCTGTACCAGGAGCTGGGTTGCATGTTGGGTTCGGTTCGGCCTGATCTTCCTTATGTTGAATAGAGAAAAGCAGCACGACTAAGCTACAAGGACAACGTGATCAGCAAAGGTCAGCTGGTCATCAATCATGACACCCAGGTTTCTTGCCACCTTGGTGGGAGCAAGACATAGGGAGTCTATCTTAATGCTGATGGGATATATGGTTTCTGTGGTGGTAGTAGTAAATATGGGGCTGTTTCTATGGTGGCAGTAGCAATTATGGGACTGTTTCTATGGTAGCAGTGGTAACTATGGGGCTGTTTCCATGGTGGCAGCAGTAACTATGGGGCTATTTCTATAGTGACAGGCTATGGAGTTGTTTGTTCAGTGGAAGCTGTCACTATTGAGTTTGAGGTGCTGGAGCTCTTGTATGTGGAGTTACACTGTGTGTGTGTGTGTGGTGCTAGGGCTGTTATCATCACCCAGGCTTCCCTGCAGGCAATCTCCGCTTCTGAGCAGCTGAAGTCCATTTTAAGCCATGTCTGTCCTGCTCAGCATACAGCTGGCAACACCTTGAAGCTCTCTCTCTTACACACACATACACACCTTTCTGGTTTACAGATCACTCCACCCACAGTGGTCCAGAGATATGCCTCCTACCTTGGATGAATGAGAATTTTCACAGACATCCCCGCTCAAGCCTCTGTTCACAGGGGGGTTGACTGAGGGCACAGCTAAGTCACATTAACATCACTGTGTGTCCTATTCCTACTCTTTAGCAACACAAGAGCACATTAATATCAAAATAACAGCTTTCAGTGTCACTGTGACAATGACCTTTGAACCTGTTAGCTGTTGCCTTGGGCCCTGGCGAGGCCCATATCCTATCTCTGACACTGGAAACCGGCAGCTAAGGATGAACTCATCCATCTCTGGGCTTCAGCTGGGTTAGCCACAGACCCAGAACCAATCCATCTCAGAGTAGCCTACGACCCAGCAGCTGGGTTAGCCACAGACCCAGAGCCTGTCCATCTCTGGGCAGCCTGAGAAACCTGTCAGAGGCACACACACTAATCGCTCTGACAAACAGCCCTGGAGCAAGGCTCCCTGACTGTCACACTGAGTGGGACAAACACACACACTCTTACTGGATTTGCCTCTCTCTTTCTCTTACTCTTTTACCCTTGGGAAGGCATCCCTGCCACATAGTACACGGCCTGACTGACTCTCATGTGGCGAATCAGCAGTAGAACACCTTCCCCTCTCTCTTATTTTTACACACACACACACACACACACACACACACACACACACACACACACACACGCACGCACACTGATCAGTTCTCAATCGTTTTCTTTCCAAAAGTGGATCAGCTTCTTTTCTTTCCACTTCTTTAATAGTGGGTATCGACTGCTCTCTCACTTTTATCTGAACAGACACAGACACACACACACACACACACACACACACACCGATCAGTTCTCAATCCTTTTCTTTCCAAAAGTGGATCAGCTTCTCTCTTTCCATTTCTTTAATAGCAGGTATCGACTGCTCTCTCACTTTTATCTGGACAGACACACACACACACACACAGAGTCTCTTTAGTAATGCTTCAGAGACATACAGTACTCTCTTTAATTCGCTTTAATAGTCAATGGATCTCAATCCCTCTCTTTTCCTTTTTATACCTAAAGAAGGTCACTGACTCCCTTCACCACCACCTCTCTCTCACACACACGCACACAGAGTGACAGTGTTCCTTAGTACTGCTGGTGTCTGACTGTGAGAAAGGGCAGGTAACTGGATAACGAAAGGGTAAAGTAGAGGTCAGCACAAGCGCGCATCTGTGTGTGTTACAACGGAGCTGGGACCACAGCCCAGAGAGGGCAAGGAAGCATTAAAGCAGCAGGCGACACACACATACACACACACACATCCTCCTCAAATAACACTCACCATATGCTACCGTTCACATATACTAGGAGAGTAACTGATGTAGAATTATGTAAGGGTGAGAGGTTGCTTCACTCGCTGTCCAACTAAACTGGATGTTCAGCAGATTGCTTCTCCATCTCCTGATGACACCATAAGAATTTACACCAGCAACACTGCAGTCACCTTTTACACAGTGCTTTGAGTCTCTTTCTCACACACACACTCCACCCACACCACATTCCCCTGCCCATTTAGTATTCCCCCTTAAACACACACAACTCCCCCCTCTCCCTTATATAGTACAGTATAAAACACACAGGCAAGGGATGTACTATTTAAGACTGTTTTCATCTTTTAATTTCATAAATAACACTTAACAAGCATGATACAGAGAAATATCCATGAACACACTGGAAAAGCCTCTGTAGTAAAAAATACAGTGGGTTATGAGTAATGCACTTGTTTACACGGAGGGAATCCTTTAGACTCGTCTTCCCTTCCTGATTGGGTGCCGAGGACACCATGGTAACCTTGAACTGCTACCATGGTGACCTTCGGCCCCAGATAAGGATGTGTGTGACAGACTCTGAACGATCCCCTCCAAATTTTTCATTTGTTGCATAACAACGAGCGCAACTCCAGATGCACACATCTGAAGCACAGACTGGTCGGGACCATCTGACGCTAAAAGGCTGTTCATATTTCATTACGGAAATTGGGATGGGACAAAAAGGCCCAGAGAAAAATGTGGACCGCTTCACTCCACCTCCTCCTCTCTCTCTCCCCACCCCCCCCCCTCTCACACTCACACACACGATAACTCCCTCTCTCAAACATACACACACTAACTCTCTTTAACTGACCAGGCTTCTTGAACACCTGAAACTGGTGTGTGTGTGTTGGGAGGAGGGGTACAACACCAGTCTTCATTTGGATATTCCTTCTAGCTCTGCACTCCAATATCAAATAAACTAAAAAAAAAAAAAAAAAAAAAAAAAAACTTATGGTCCATCTTCACATGAGTGTGTGTGTTGATTTTTTTGCATTAGACTTGGCAGAGTTGCTTGTATTCCCTACGAAACACCTGACAGTGCTGGACATCACAACACCAGGAGAACACCTCTGTCTGTTCGTTTGTCGCTGCGATGTGTCCAGCCTGCATGGAACAGGCGGTCCAGAAAGACAGTTGACATCATCGCTGACATCATATATCACACACAAGCGCTGGAATGTTGGATCCTTCCAACGCACATTCACACACACATACACGCACACAGAGTCCGCTCAGATTCTCTGTCCCAGGAGTTTGTCTGGTTCATCAATTATTGCCAAATTCATTTTAAAAAATACATACATAAAAGCCAACTTAGGCTGTCAGACAGCGGAACAAGAGATAGAAAGAGAGAGACACCAGACAGAGTCCAGATGTCTGCTGGCTCTTAGAAGACACACATACAGCCAGCCAATCGGAGGAATGTGTCCACGATCACAACGTCAGCCGTGTCCAACACACGTGACTGTAAACAAACAAACAAAAAACAAAACAGCATAATTAAAAAAAATCAAACAGCATGGCTCTCTCTCGTACCAGTCTTACTCAAGCAGACAGGAGTCAAACATAGAGGGTAGAATGTTTCTTTGCGATATATACTGTTTATACATCTGATCATCTAGAGCCCTTATTGTCGTAGATCACTCGGACCCGACCGGATCCCGAGAAGCAGCAGAATGTCAGAAACAAAAAGTGTGTGTGTGCATAACGAAGTAGAGACATCGAACCCACAGCACATTCAGGTAGACACAGCAACACACTGATTGTCAGTCGTTTTTGGATGGTGTTTCACACACCAGCTGAATGAAACTAGGTGAACAAGGACATAGTCTATACCTTCATCATCATCATCAACATTGATTGATCAACAAACTGACGACAATCAATCAATCAAATCAATCATTCCAAAAAAATTCTATGCAAAAATAACATACGATCATCATCTGTTTACATCTATAAGAAAATAAAAAAAGCTTGGAACAAGGGAGAGAGTGTGTGTGTGTGTGTGTGTGTGTGTGTGTGTGTTGACTCTCAGCAGGGCTCTGCAAGCGTGTCAGGGTAGTGATGAGGTGGTCAGCTCCAGTTGGCATTAAAGGGGAGATGAGAAGGAGCTTTCTGTGCATACCACCGTTGCATCCAGCACACACACACACCCAATTACAAATCACCTTCAAACACACACACACACTATTAATAACAATGTTCAAATACTCGTACTAACATAGTGACACAACCCCTCTTAACAAGCATGTTGACATCAGCGCGCACACACACACACACACACACTCACGCACACAATGCGTTATAGGCATAGCAGGCCTATAGCATAGAAGCTTGCAGCACATCTTTCCATCTAGGTAGGCAGGCAGACAGACAGACACTGACTGACACACCCACACACAAGGCAGGCAGGCAGGCAGACAAACACACACACACACACACTCACAGACAGGGTTGCAAACAAGCACTAAGGGAGCAGGACAGCTGCTTGTGACCTCCGGGGCAAGTCGGAGCTACTCTGTTTCCCTCTCCACTCTCCTTCTCTCACACACACACATACACACACACACACACACACACGCGCACACACACACACACACACACACACACACACAGACAGACACACACACAGACAGACAGGCACACCCTCCAGGGCAGGAGAGTGACGACATGTCGCCCCGGTTCCTCTGTTTTCATCTTGTTTGGACACTGACCCTAGGGCCACTCAGGAAAGTGTGTGAGAGGTGAGAGAGTGAGTGTGTGTGTATGTGTATGTGTATGTGTGTGAGTGTGAGTGTGAGTGTGAGTGTGTGTGTGTGTGTGTGTGTGTGTGTGTGTGTGAGAGTGTGTGTGTGTGTGTGTGTGAGTTTGAGGGCCTGGAAGAGCAAGAAAGGTAATTGCTAATGTCTCTGGGGGAAGGACACACAGCACAGGGGTTGGATGAAAAAAAAAGGCAATTCGGTGGTTACATAACGTGCTTATACACATATAAGAGTGTGAGTGTGTGTGTCACAAATGTCAGTGAGACCAAGGGTGTCAATGGGGTCACACATAATTATACGGTTTACATGAGGCAGGTTCTGAGGATTGTGAACATGCACGCACACACACACACACGCTCACACACACATTACACAAGTTAAGAAACTCCTCCAATACTGCAGTTTTGGTGATGAAGGTAAGACGAGATCTTTGTGTTCTGTAGTTATGGCACTAAGACACACACACACACACACACATACACACACACACACACACACACACACACATATACACACATACATACACACACACACACACACACACACACACAGCTATGAGGGGAAGTTACACTTAATTATCCCTAACAATCATCCTAATAGAACAGTTGTAAGTATTAAAACGCCGTAAAAATAAGACGGTCAAGCCTTCAAATGTTCCTTTTCCCCCATTAGGGTGTCAGCCTGATAAATAAAAGAAAGGGAGACGGTTGTTGTGTGTGTGTGTGTTGTGCATGTGTGTGTGTGTGAGGGGGGAGAACAGAAGAACAGAAAAACAGAAAAAAACAGTCTGAATTGCAAATCTGAATATTGAGCGATGCTCTTCCAGTCGAGAACCCAATATCCTTGAGCTCATCAGGGCCGTTCTGACGGGGACCTTCTTGGCAGAACATTCTGGAATTTTTCTGCTGAGAGTTTCCGCCTTGCACTCCATCTGTTCTCCCGTTGCTATCGGAGACGCAGCGAGCTGAGCCGAGAAGAGTCAAGCCGAGGCTGCTTGAGCTTGCTAGTCAGCCACACGCACACGTGCACACGCACACACACACACACACGGTACACACACACCAGGTGGCCTACAGCTGACCAATCGTTCTCCACAGCCAAAAAAACAAAAAAAAAAAAACAAAAAGCAAAATAAAAACAATTCGTAAACAACAAAATAACAGCACGGGTGTCCAAGAACAAAGTAATTAAAAAAAAGAGCCAATGTTTCTAAAGAGGACTGAGTAATGCCCCTGCTCTTTGTATTGTGCAACTGCCCTTCGATTAATCAACAACTCCAAATAATTAATAAGTACCAAAACAGCTTTCTATAAAAGTATATCAGGACACATCTCCATAGACTACCTAATCACAACTGCTTAGCTTAAATTCCACTTAAAGTACGAGAATGTAATAATAACCAGAATAATCGTCTCTCCCCGTAAATAGTTCCCAAACGGAAGTTCATTTCCTAGGAATGATCCCTCTACTCTGAGCTAAACTCTACTCCACTGAGTTTACTTAGAAACTATTTCATACTTCTTGATCTCTACAGTTAAATCCTTTTCTAGTTAGCATAGTCTCCAAAAAATAAAAAAAGGCATTGAGAATAAAATAGTACTTCCCTACTTAAACATTCCAGAAAATTAATTTCTCAAAAAGTCATAATTTATAAAAAGAAAATATAACAATATAAATGACAAAAAAAAAAGAGAAAAAAAACTCAACTGATCCAGGTCCAGCGCCCACTGCATCCAGAGCGTTTCTGAGCGATCGTGACCATGACAACCACCTGACCAGGTGAGGCCCGTGGAGACGCCAGAGCCGGGCACTGAGAGATTCTGCCCCGGCGGCCGTGTGCTTCCCTGATCTATTGCCATGTGGCAGCGTTCTGCCAAGGACCTCTGGGACCTTCTCCACTATGCCACGCTGGCGTGGGCACGGACACGGACACAGACACGCGTCTTCACCTTGGCATAGGGGTCAGGGGCGAGCCCTTCACATCATGGGGTGGTGGGGTGACGAGGGGGTGAGGGGGCACGGGGAAGTCCTGCTGCACACTGCATAAGGGGTCATGAGGGTGTGTTTTGGTTGAGGGTCAGACGATGTTGACCCCGCCACCCCCTGCGGCAGAGCGCTTGCTGCAGTAGGGGGGTCCGGAGTGTCCTCCCATCGATCCCCCGTTCTGATAGGACGTCTTGAGCTCCATCTGACAGGCAGCGATGGCGGCGTTGAGTTCCGTCTGGGCACGATGAACCACGTAGAACATCAGACCGATACTGATGATGATCTGCGAGAAAGAAAGAGAGAAAAAAAGAAAGAGAGAAAGAAAGATGACATGAAAGAGAGCGAGAGAAAGGGTGGGGGGAAAACAAGCATTTGAGGTTGAGCATCTAAGGTTCTCTGGCCTGGACTAGTGCTGGATGGAATTACTTCATCACACCACACACACACACACACACACACACATACACAGGGGACAGATCATTGCTTTACTTAGGGCCACACACACTTTCCACATAACAGCACCTGCTGAGCATAGTTTACTAGAACACAGCTGCTCACACCTCTGATAATACGCACACATGCGCGCACACGCACACACACACACACACACACACTGCACCTGTTCACAGTCACACAGGCCTAGAAAGGTGCACTCATATTTCACTTACAGATACACAAACAATGACCAGGGCAGAGATAAGCCACCTAAGCTTAAATAAACACAGACAGAGAGAGAGAGAAAGAGAGAGAGTAAGAAAAGAAAACAAGAAAAACAACAGAAAGAAAGAAAGGAAAGATAAAAAGGAAAAGAGAGAGAGAGAAAAAAGAGAGGGATGAAGCGAGAGAAAAAGAGAGGGGGAAATGAGAAGCAAAGAGAGACCTACCTGTAGGCTGAAGACAAAGTATCCACTGATGCTCTGCTCAGCGATGACGTCCTCCATGGTGCGAAGCGTGGTGCCCAGATAGGAGTTAAGGAGCTGGGTGGGCAGCAGACCCACTGAGGAGGCCACTAGGTAGTTGGGCAAGGACACGTCTGTGATCTAAGGGGATAAGAGAGGACAGGACTTAGGACATTGGGATGGCTACACACACACACACACAGAAAATTTCTGTGTTCAGAGAGGAGACAGGATGTGATTTAGGACCCACACTTGGTCTCTGATCTGGCAGAGATGATATAATTTAGGTCTATGTGAGATTTAGGAGACACACACACACACACACACACACACACACACACACACACACACACACACACACACACACACACACAGACAGACACCTGCAATCTGAAAGAAGCAGAGGTTATGATTGAGAACATGTTCTGCAATCTTAGAGGAAATAACATATTATTTAGGACAGGGTACATGATACAGGATATGATTTAGGACACATCTGATCTGAAGGAAGGACAGACGACATCACTCGAGACGCTGATTTGAGATTTAGGACAAATCTGCGATCTCAGTGAAGGAGACATGACTGATATGTTGAAAGAATATGATTTAGGACATGTCTGTAATCTAAGAGAGGGACAGAGCGTATGAGCGTATGAAGTATTATGAGGAGCTACACACACACACACACACACACACACACACACACACACACACACACAGGTATGTGTGTATAAAAATAAATCTATGCTATCTGAGTTGTCCTTGTGCACACTGCTCTGCTCCCGGGTAATGACCTCAGTGGTTCACGCTGCTCAGACAGATGGCCTTTGTGCACAGGTAGAGATACAGTACAACACAACACAAACACAACACACACACACAAACACACACAAACACACACAAATACACACACAGCCTTCCCTTCTCTGTGTGGAATTGTCCAGTTTTTGTGTGAGATTTACAGTAGGATAGAATTTCCTCTGTGTGTATGTGTGTGCGTACTCCACAGAACACACATACACACAATGCCTCACTCACACACACACACACACACACAGACTGTAGGCCTTGCCTCAGATGCCCTCTGTCCAATACCACAGTTCCCCACCACATTACCACAGCAGGATATGACATCATAGCCCTGTTATAACGTTCGCTCACTCATTCACACACACACACAGGCCCCACTGAGGACCTGGAGGATAGCTTAGCGTTAGCGTTGGGCCCTTTGTGGCTTGGCCTGGGCTCAGCTTGCTCACAGCACTGGGTATCAGCTGCTACGAGCTATGCCACTCAGCAGGGCAGCGGTAGCCATGAGTGTTAGACAAACACACACGCACGCACGCACGCACGCACACACACACACACACACGTCCTTAAACCTCCTGACATTCAACACTCAGTCCACTGGGCATCAGCTGCTACTGGATATGCCTCTCAGAGTTGGGTGGTTTGGCAGTGCCAGGCTGCTGGTCACTGACTGGTGCTGGACAGCTGAGGTAATTGATCAGTGGTTACTGCTGTTTTCTGTCCCAGGGTGTTCTGCTGACATGCAGTATACACACACACACACACACACACACACACACACACAGGAGTCTAAGGAAGCTCAGAGACTGGGACACATTAGGCTTGAATCACACATACACAGACAGACACTCCTGCCTCATCTGAAGTGTCTACATCATCCTGAATGTTAATTATGCAGTGGGCCTCCGGCTCAGACATACAGTGTACTGTATCCTCTTCCCACCTAACACACACACACACACACACACACACACACACACACATACACACACACACAAAGCCAAGAAAGAGGTTTTTCCTTTCTGCCGTGCTGGCAGTGAAGGCTGGTTTGGGTTACAAGCTTAATGTGCAATGCACAGAAAAGTGCCTGTCCCACTGAAACACACACAAAGGGAAGCACACACACACACACACACACACACACAGACTCACACACACACACAGCTCTTGAGGAAAGTGCTTACCCCTGCAGGCAGATGGGACAGGACAGAGAGCTAGGAAGGTCCATGTAGCACCTGAGTGTTACACACACACAGAACCAACAGGCCTAGATATCGCACATAGTGCATGTTTGTGCATACACACACACACACACACACACACACGAGAGAAAAAAAGAGTGGGAATGTGCAGTGATCAGAACAGAGCTTCTAATCAGAGCTTTTGGTAATGTATGTGTGTATGTGTGTGTGTGTGTAATCGTTCCAATCCAATCGCTCCAATGATTCCAGACCCTACTGCTCAATAATATACGATATCACTGCCTGATCAAATTTCCTATTGTTATGCATTATTTTCAGATAACCGCACACCTCTGAATTAGTTCCACTCTTCTGGTCGTATTACACTTGCATATCAATTCACCCAACTCAATGTGAAGTTTAAATCAACTGTCACCATAACAAAGGGTTACAATTTAGCAGCCTAACCGGCATTCGCAACACAGCAACATTGTAACCGAGATGGATTTTAAGTCTGTTATACTGCGTTGGGACTATGGGAAACTAATTTTACAAAAGCCGAGACTGGATAGAATCTTCAGATGCAGCACTTGACAACAACAGCCCGAACTAACAAAGGCAGTTTATTCCATTTAGAACTAGCAACAGCTGTTTATTCCATTTAGAACTACAACAGCAGTTTATTCCATTTAGAACTAGTATAGGCTATAATCTCCAATCGCTCCTTTATAAACCATATAATTATAAACCCATATAAATTCCCCCAGTGTACAAAGGCCTCTGCTGTGATTGTAACACCACCCATGTTACTCACGATCAGAGCACAGCACAGACGTTTTACTAGTTAACAAATAGAGTTAATTTTTGAATATGCTTTTAAAATTTAACCCAAGTCTGGTTGAGACAGGAGGTGCCTGTGGAAACATTGAGCAAACGGCCACAGCATAGCTTAATCATTCTGCCTGGAGTAACAACCAGTCAGTCCTGTTTTACTCTGGACAACAAGCCAACCTGGAATAGACCAAGTCCAGCTGTAGCTTTAGTGAGGACCAAGCCCAGGTGTAGCTTTAGTGAGGACCAAGCCCAGGTGTAGCTTTAGTGAGGACCAAGCCCAGGTGTAGCTTTAGTGAGGACCAAGCCCAGGTGTAGCTTTAGTGAGGACCAAGTCCAGGTGTAGTTGTAGTGAGGACCAAGCTCAGGTGTAGCTTTAGTGAGGACCAAGCTCAGATGTAGCTTTAGTGAGGACCAAAGAGCAAGCCCAGGTGTAGTGACAATCTATAGGACCAAACTCAGGTAAAGCTTTAGTGAGGACCAAGCCCAGTTGAAGCTTGGTCATGTTTGTTGATATTTAAATCAAACATCAATCAAAATACCAGAAAGGGAGCTCACCCCTCCCCCTCCCCAAACTTTCCTTTCCTTTCATTTCCGTTCCTTTAGGTTCTGTTATAGTTTGGGGGAAAAGGCTTCACTCTACTTTGCTTCCAATTCACAAAGCCAGGGCAGTGTAAGAACACTGGATATTTTAACAGAGCAATCATGGAATGAACAGAGTGAAGGTTGTGAGGAATTTGTATATTAATAAAATTAATTCTAATTCTAATTCTAATTCGAGTTAGCTCATAAGCTCATAAGAAAGCCCTTTGAAGGTATGTCCTTTCACTCGGCAGCCATCTTGGAACGCCTTTGGGCAGCTATTTGGGATTAACAAGAACAGACCCCATCAAAATGAATGGGGATATATCCAAAACTCCAGATCGGCAGGTCGTATGGACTTGAAAGTGCATTGGGTGAATACTTGTTTAAGTCTGATTTGAACTGATATCAAAATCAACCCGTAGATTGCTCAAATAAAGCTAAAAAAAATTGTGGCAGCGTAGAAGTTAAGGAACCTGGCTAGAGTGGGTTCAAATCCCAGATGTCACTGTAGTGCCCCAGAGCAAGGCAATTAACCCTAAGTTGCTACGGGGAGACTGGCCCTGAACAATTGATAGTTGACAAAAAATGTAAGTCTTTTTGGATAAAAGCGTCTGCTAAATCCATAAATGTAAATGTAAAGCACTATTTAAGATGACAGACATGGCAAGTTTAAGGGCAATGTTGCTAGGCAATGTTGCAGAGTATTGTGGTTGTGCAGAGTACTGTTGGGCAACCAACAGTATGCAAATTGTCCAGTGTCATCAACATTAGGCAAACTGTCTATTTTAAACAGCAGTGTGCAAATTGTCTAAGCCAATTGTGGATTTTAGTCATCAGTAGGCAAATGATCGGAACTGGTTGATGTGAGTGCCACCTAGTAACGGCAGTTTATAACAATAAGTTTTGAATAAGACGATGTGTGGAAAGAAGTAGTTCTGCAAATGAGCCTGTGTTAGCTATCAAAATGTGTAAATCGTTATCAAAGTACATGGCACAGATGTGGCACCTGTGGTATAAGTGGAAAAATGAACTCCATGGCTTGCATATATATCGGTGAATATTACATTTATCGAGGTGTAAATGCTATTTCGTGGCCTTATCACCACCTCAAATGTGCAATATTGACTGATATCCATACACCGTATCCATACATCCATATACCGATTTCGATACCACCTTTGCCCACTTTGATGCCTTAGGGAGTGGGCACCACTCCTCGTGCAGATGCCGTGCGGACCATCCTACCTGTGCCTGTTTAAGTGGTTTGCAGAGTGAGAGTGAGCACCTCTGCTTGTCCAGGTGCCCTGGGGACTGAAAAGTGCCACCTCTGACTGCCTGCTGTGCTGAGTGTCCAGCTGCTCTGGGCAGGGAGAGTTGGGAAGCTCTCACTTTGCCCTGAAATGCCCCTGTGGAATGCCAGAGTATGCCTGGCATCCCATACTAATCGCTGATGCCTTCCTGGCATCCCATAATGCCCTGCTGCACTACCGACCGTCTGGAGCTGATGTGACATGGAATGGAAGCAATTCAAATCATTCATCCCGAATAACAGCATCTGCTGGCCACAGTCTGTGTGTGTGTGTGTGTGTGTGTGTGTGTGTGTGTAGGCAGGGGGTTTGGGTTAGAAATAATAATAAGTGTGGTGTAGCCGTGAGGCTTTCGCCGCTCAGTCAACCGGCCAGCCACTGACAGAGGAGAGAATTATGCAAACGTTGTGATGGAGAAAGAAGCATAGGGCCTTTATATAAGCATTTCCATGTGAGCGTGTAACCTACATACACACAAACACACACATACACACGCGCGCACACACACACACACACACACACACCCCGACAGTGGTGCAGTAAGTAGTAAAACACTATTTTGCTAAATATGGAAATGGCTGGAGAGATGCTAAAGTTAACAGCACACAAAGTTCCTTTTTGTACAGCAGTTTACTCCATCTGCACCCTCAACTTTTGCAAACTTCCCTTTAGCCAGTGGCACTCTTAGTTCTCTTAGGTGAGGTTTCTATTGTGTTACAGTTTCAATGTTAGCACTCTTTTGGATAAAAGTGTCTTCTAAATGCATAAATGTCAAATATAAAAGTAAAGCTCCTTTTGAGCAATGGGGCTGGATGATATTCCTGAATCCCAGTGGCAGAGACACTGAAGACTGAATCTGAAGACTGAGGAGGTGGGGGTGTGCTGTGGAGGGTGAGGGTGTTCTGAAGAGGCAATATTATATTATTATAGTGTATTATAAAGAAATACACTCTCTGTCCCGTTTACATCACCTAACCTTGAGATGGAATGTATGGATGTCACCAGATCTAAACCAGAACGACAAGATTCTTGTGCATAAACACAAGTGCAAACTTGTGTCTGAAGCATGATTCCAATTCCATGGTCAATACCAACATGGGGGACGTGACTTAGTTCAAACTTCAGTTGTTTGAAAATGTTTGTCCTGGTATTTCAAACTGGTTTTTCAAAGTTAATTGTTTGAGCCTTGCTAAGCCATTCCATTTCAGCTGTAAAACCTGTCCTTCCTCCTTCCATGCCACCCTATAGACCTATGACCTGAAGCCCCAGCCATTTTACCACACCCCATTTCTGACTGCAAACGGCCCTTTCCAGAAAAAAGGTTTCTGACCCCTGAAGGCCACTGAAAGTGCTTTACACATGTAGACAAAGAAAAAATGCACACTCGGTAAGTCCGCAAGCAATGGTGTTTGGCATAGAGGAAATATTGCTGAACACGCCCAATAAGTTAACATTAGGCCCATGGAGTTCTGTGTGACTTAACGCCTCTGTTAGACAGACAGATGGCTTTCAAGTTGTCAAGTGTGACCAGACAATATGCCCGAGTAGGATGCTGTTCATTTTGGCTCAATCCCTCTGACATCAGATGGCCAATTCTCCTAATCATCCATTCACAGCACACAGAACCAGTTTTGTGGTTACCCAGCAACACTGCTCTAAAAGCTGCTCCCTGCAACATCAACTCTTACACGAGTTACGGCTCCAACATGTAGGTGGTTGCACATTGTTGAAGTTTATGAAGCCATAATCAGAGAAATTTTTACATATTTCAAACTAATGCAAAGCGATTGATTAGCAATTAATTACCTACCTGCACTACAGAGCAAAGGGACAGAATACGTCTACATGGGTCTGCATGCAGGACAGCTGTGAACTGTCCCACTGTCCCACAGCTGTGAACTGTCCCACTGTCCCACAGCTGTGAACTGTCCCACTGTCCCACAGCTGTGAACTGTCCCACTGTCCCACAGCTGTAAACTGTCCCACTGTCCCACAGCTGTGAACTGTCCCACTGTCCCACAGCTGTGAACTGTCCCAAAGTATGCTTCCAAGACATTCAAATCTGGATGACCAATAATTATGTCTAAACTTTGATAAAACGATGGGTGCTAAACAGCTAAATAACATTTTCTCACCACCGAAACTTTTTTAACACAAGACTGAAAGATCTCAGGGGGCATCATTGACCAGGACCTCTCTCTGACTAGTCATGCAAAAACACATTTCAAAAACACCCTTTTTCATCCATGTAATATTGCTAAGGTTAGAGAGTCCCTGTCCTTTGAGGACGCAGAAAAATAAATCCATGTCTCTCTCTCTCTCTCGACCCCTGGCAGTCGGGTTGGCCCCTTGAGCCACAGATCTGCCCAAAGTTTCTTCTTAGGCTAACTACTACAAGGACTTTTTCTTTGCCCTTGTTGCTCTTGGGTGCTCCTTGTAAAGTTTCTTCTTATACTAACTACTCAAAGGAGTTTTTCTTTGTTCCTGTTGCTCTTGGGTGCTCCTTGTAAAGTTTCTTCTTATACTAACTACTCAAAGGAGTTTTTCTTTGTTCCTGTTGCTCTTGGGTGGTCCTTGTAAAGCGCCATGAGACGATACTATTGTAAAAGGCGCTGTATAATTATAATTTCATAACTGAATGATTAAATTTACTCTACACTCTGCTGACCCCTAAATTACCCCATGCTGGGTGGCAGTTTGGCTCAGGCCGTGTAGTGGGGAATGAATGGAGTATGCTGAGACTCGAGCAGAAGAACCACTTATGAGCACCTCAGGACCGACTTACAATAGGATGAGTAGCCATCCCCACCCACCACCACACCCTTCACAGAATACCAATTCGGGGTGTGTATGTATGTACGTATGTGTGTGTGTATGTATGTATGTATGCATGTATGTGTGTATATATGAGTGTGTGTGTGTGTGTTTGTGATATCAGCTCCCTCATGTTTATTTAGTGCTTTAACTAATTTGCATGAGAGTGCTGTGGTAAAGTGTGTGAGTGCACACACACACATGCATGCACGCAGCTGGAGTTGAAGAGTAGCCTAATTAAAACAGACGGCAATTTTCCACTTGTGTAACAGTAACACTGATTCAAAACGAGCAGCACAATGCATTAGAAGGAAGGCTGCACCAATACACTCACTCGAACACACATGACCTCGAAACTGGACAATGGACCCCTGGACACCATGCTGTGCGCGTACACACACACACACACTTACAAAAAAAAAAAAAAACATGCAAGCACACAAACACAGACCTGCATGCAAGCATGAACACACACAAATACAGTACACACACACACACACACACACACACGCACTTTACACATACACACATGCTCACAAAAAAACATGCATGCACAGAAGCACACAGACATGCATGCTAGCATGATCACACACAAATACACTGTGTGTATGAGTACACACACACACACACACACACACACACACACACACACACACACACACACACACACACACACACACAAACACAAACACAAACACACACACACAAACTGCTTATCGGAACTCTAGTTTTAAGGTAAAGTCTCACTAGGCTGCCCTAGCGAGAGACGTTTGTATACGTCATGTTTACGACGCCATCACCACACTGGGTACTTGGGTCTTGAAGTAAATTCTCACTAGGCTGTCCTGGAGATAGACGTACACACACAGGTCATTTAGACATCTCTCTCTGTTACACACACACACACAGACAAACACCTCTTATTTGTACTTGGATCTTGAAGTAACAGGTCATGTAGACATATCTCTCTCTCACACACACACACACACACACACACACACACACACACACACACACACACACACACACACACACACACACACACACACACACATGCCAACGGGTGACACATAGACAGTTCCTACCGCCTGCAAATCCATCTCTCCATATGACCTTGTGTCTCTCCACCCACAGCACAGCACAGCACAGCACATCAGGCCTTTGATATTAAATAACCTGAGTGTGGTGGGAGTGCAGAAATCTGAGCAGATACTCAGCATAGCCTACATCTCATCATAAAAACACACACACTGCTGAAACACACACACACACAAACACACACAGACAAACACATCTCTCCGTCCCACAAAAAGACAGAAATAGGGCTTCCAAGCATGGTGTTGACACCACATATTTCACAGACCATTTTCTCCTTAAAGAAACAGTACTCATAAACCCACAGCACTTACACAGCTATGCCAGAGGCTACGCTTTGGTCACCAGCTCTAAATTCATTTAAGCATGGACATATTCTGGTAAGGCCTATTTACTCCAGGATGGTTTGACTCAGGCTACAACTCACTTACTGACTTACTTCTCCTACTCTCCGTCCCCAATGCGACACAAGGCTTAAATGAGCTCTCTCCAGACTACAAAGCTATGGTGGGACCTGAGCAGATTGCATCAATATCTGTGGCATTTTTGATTCTGATAAGAGTTGATTCTGATAATAGAATAAGGGAAACCATGTTGAACTGTGTTATCTATTTTGATTTTATATTCAGAAAGACCCATTGAACATGGTCTGAAAAACATGTCAGCATTGATAAGAGAATTGATAATGTCAGAGAGATACAATTCCAGTGAAGTATTTGATTCTCTTTCCTACTTGATTCCCAGTCCTATACAAGGCCATTTCATTCACAGGTTGCTTTGTCCCAGGCCTAATGGACTATGTGGTTCACCAACTACATCACTGGATACCAGATAACATGCTAGCCTTTTCTCAGTACCAACTGAGCTGCGGTCGAGATTAGCAGTTAGCATAGTATCTGTAGGCCTTGAGAATGGAGAATTACACAAATAGTTTAATAAGAACAGGCTACCCTTGCTGCTTTAAAACAAATGGAAATGTTTCTTCAGTGCACTGATGCAAGACAGTAGCCTCTTGCTTGTGCCAAACTGATTTAAGTTCACATTCACCCCCAACTTGCTTGAAACAGCATCTAATTCAGTGTGGTGAAATCGAAGAGGTATGTGTTTGTGAAGGCTATCTGCCTAAGTAAACAGCTAGTCCAAGCTCCTTACACAGCTAGCCAGTAGTCAGTCACTGAATGACCAGTGCACACACTCTACACACACACACACACACACACACACACAAGCTGATATTGTAGCAATGATATATTATTATTATTATTCTCTAAGAATCATGTGTTTTCAACAGGACTTTCTTGGGTCTCTCTTTGTCTCCTTCTCTCTCTTTGAAAGCCACGGCAGCAAAGGTCAGACAGAGGTCACTGTTTTCTCTCTATGCTTTGCACACAATGACAGGATGCGTGGTCAGTAGTTCAGAGGTGGAAAGTCCAGTGAATACAGGAACAAGTCATGTTTTGTGAAAAACGAGTATACAAGTCACCTTTCATCTGCCGACCCCACCCCCACACTCCCTCAGCTTTACATCTCTCGGATTCTTTACATCTCTCTGTCTTTTAAACACAAACACACACACACACAGTGCTTTTGTTCATTACATCCCTCAATCTATCTACAAACACACACACTGTAACTCTACAACATACACACACAAACACACAGGATAAGTTCACAATATCTTTGTCTCTTTCTCACTCGCACTCACACTCACACACACACTTGCACTTACAAAGTCCAGGCCACAGCAACCCTCCCTTTTTAACTGGGAGTTTTGCTGTAATCAGTGAAGTAGTTAAGGAAGTTACTGCTGTGATAGATTATTCAGGCCTGGCCTCACCTGGGGGTCAAAAGCCTGGCGATGACGAGCAAAGTGCACATGATTGCATTTGGCCGTCCTTGGCCACCGTGGCACCAAGCTGGAGACGATCCAGCCAGTGAACCTTCACACACCTACACACTTGTGTGTGTCTCTCTATCTCTCTCACTCACGCTTCTCTCCCTCTCACTCAAACACACACACACACACACACACACACACACACACACACACACACACAAAGACAAGGTAGGAGGTAGGACCAGCTGGGTGGAGGTGCAATCAAAAGAGAGAAAGAGAGAGAGTCCATGAAGCATGAGAGAGACCTCAGTGTGGAATGTGTCAATGGAGAGGAACCAGAATCAAGAACCTTAGAGTGAATGTATGGGTGTGTGTTCAGATGTGTCACACCAGCTCGACGCCGGAGATAAGTAACATCTCAAAGCTCACACACACACAAACAAACCAAACACACACACACACACACACACACACACACACACACACACACACAAAGTGTACGTCACTCCTCTGTCACCTATCAACTCCTTGACCACTCGTGAAAAATGCAAGGTGGGGATCACTTAATGGAACTTGATCAACTAGGCATGAGGTAATAGCTAACCAGCGGGACACTGTCAATCACTTTTAAAAACACACACAGACACGTACACAACAGGAGGTGACCATAAACTAGAATAACTTACAGCAAAATAAGTTACCGTCTTACACACGAAACCATCTGAATGTTAAGTTTCAACAGTAACAAAAGTTCGACAGCTGCTTTCAGTGACAGCATGATTGAGTTGGACAACTTTGCCATACTCACCGAGAACACTGCGTTCTGGAGGCCGAAAGGTATGGGAGTAAGTCGGGCTAAGGCCACAATTTTCAGTCCGCTGCCGCCTTCCACCACCCGAATGACAGCGCTCAGTTGTTCGTTGCCCCCGACCTTGTTGAGGACCCAGTCCGTTAGTAGCCGCTTACACACCATGTGCGCGACAAACGTCCCGATTAAAACCCCCACCATCACCAGGCCCATCCCAAGTACGAAGCCGTACAGGTAGCCTGCAGCCACGTTCAGCACGATGTATCCCCATCCGCAGGGGAAAGACACGATTATGAGTCCCACTATGAAGAGCAGTGCTCCGACCAAACTGTCTAAACTCTCGACCCATAGAAGCAGGTCTTTGAGGTATTGGCGGACAAGGGCCACGGACGAAAAGCACACGGCGGTCAGGATGCACGCCAGTAGAGCGCTCTTGAAGCAACAGGTGGTGATACAACACGGATGCCTGAAGTCCGCCGTGAAGGACGATCCGGACTCGCTGATGCTGTCCAGATCCGATTCGGATTTCCCCGCTGTGCCCCTCTCGTCAAAGGCGTTGCATATGAGAATATCTATTTTATCGCAGTCTATCGCCTCCGGAGTAGTCCTTTGTAGCCAGCGGCTGAGCTGGATCTGCCCTTTGCCAACCGCATGTTTCACGGATTTCACCAAGAACTGCAGGCTCGCTGGTCCGGGACTCCACATGATGGTCCCCCCGGACACGCCTGACGCCGTGAGACCGAGCAGATGCGGTGTGGTCGGTGTGTCAACTTCAGATTGCCCCCGTCTAAAGTTAAAGCATTGGCTTCAGGGAGAGGCGCCGTTGTCACCGGTGGATATCAAATCAGATCACAGAAATTAGTTGACGTTAAGTCACTACGTTATGATATTAAAATGTGCTGCTTTCCGTAGCTATGCCAAAGATGATATAATTCAAAAGAGACGAGTGTTGTCATAAGATGACATAACATCACATTCCCAACATCTATCTCGGGAATACCGTTTTAGGCGTATACCAAATCAAAGCCACGTATTGAAAGTGTTCCTGCAGTGTATCGGTAATAAACGCCATACTCGCAGCTAAAACTGTGAACGCTGGCTAGCTAGAATAACGGTAGACTAAGATGACGATCAACGGCGACCAATGTAAACACACAGCACGGCGTGGAGATATTTGTTTGGTTTTGCGATAATATGCCCTGATTCTGCTGATGTGTCACATGCCGTTTCAAAGCAAATTAAAGAGCATTAATTACCCCAACTTTCTTGACTCTATGATCATTCTAAATCAGCGCAACGTTACGACCGCCCCACGTTCCGTTTTCAGAGTCGCACAATCCTTTCAACGTGTCAGTATCCGAAAACACTGAACGCAGTTGTTTTCGCGAAGATACAAAATCACAGATACTCAGAAATCGAGTGATGCGCGACCTTTCCAGCTGAGCACAAATTCTCGGTTAGCCCACGACAGTAAGCGATGTTGACGCTAACGTTATTCATACTCTGTTTGCTTCCCACAATGCCAAGTAATCCTGACACGTGATCCACGTCGCTGTGCATGTGATCGCCAACATCTCGAGGCCTACGAGGCGAGAATCACTGTGTTCAAAGCCGACGAGGGATCTCCGCGGGAGCCTCTACGGATCACCTATTAAATATTCTACAATCAGTCTACAAAATCATACAGCAAACCGTCAGGAAAGGGATGTAGACACCGGTAAGTCATCGCTGATTGATCCTCTGAGCTCAAAGGGATAGGGATATAGGCTGATCATCTAGATTCTATATCAATAATATATCCTTATCAATAATAATAATAACAATATTAGAACTAATAATAACAATGTATTATCAGTGGTCATATTTGAGTACTCTCAGTCAATAATAACACAAAGGAGGACAAAATGCAAAACTTTGCTGGGTCTGGATTCTTGATTCAGTTCAATCTTAAAAAGAGTGTACGCTATAAAGTGTCTAAAGATATGTCTTACCAAAGTTGTTTATTTTTTACTTGTGTTCCCCGAACTTTCTCTTCGGAGTCTTCTTTACTAAATTGTTCTTAACTACCTCTGAATCCACGTCTCTGGCATCGATTGTTGTTATGTCCACCTTTGTGAGCATGCGTGAAATTTGTTTTTGTTTTTGTTTTGTTGAAATTTGTTTGGGCATTAAAGTGCAGGTGACAACAAGGAATATGCAAATGAAAATATAATGAGTGCATCAATATGATGTGTATAGGTGACATGTTTCCATTTTAGAGGAATTGAAAAACAAAGCAAATTCATTTATTTTGACAATTTTACTTTTTATTAAAAAAAAAATGCAACACAACCATATCAGATCTTCCATGTCAGTAAGTGCACAAGTCTTGAGACCAACATGACATTTTTGTAAGCTGTAAAACATGTGTTTAAGCTAAAATGGTGTTGAAGTGAAGTCACTGTAAGCCACTCTTACAAAAGTATGACTTACAGAAGATATACTTAAGCAATGAACATGTCAGGAATCATGTCATAACCTTAAGGTATAGCATCTTCTAAGACCCCAGGTTCGCAGTGCGCTGGACCCCCTGCAGTTTGCGTACCAGGAGAATGTGGGAGTGGAGGACTCTCTTCTGTTTTTGCTGCATAGGGTGCACTCTCACTTGGACAAAGGAGGCAGTGCTGTGAGGATCATATTCTTTGATTTTTCCAGCACTTTCAACACCATACAGTCCCTCCTGCTGCGAGACAAGATGCTGCAGATGAGGGTGGACCCAGGACTGGTGACCTCACTGAATGGCCCTAGTTTGTTAGATTGTTCAGATGTTGTCGTCACCAGCAGCACAGGGGCACCACAGGGAACTGTTCTCTCTCCTGTACTATTCACCTTGTACACTACTGACTTCCAGTATAACTCAGAGACGTGCCACATGCAGAAGTTCTCTGATGACACTGCAATTGTGGGGTGTATCAAGGATGAACAGGAGGGGGAGCACAGGAGCATGGTGGAGGACTTTGTGGCACGGTGTCGTTCACTGGGAGACAGTGTTGTATATGTGTACATACAAGATGTGTATATGATGCATATGTGTGTATATGATGTATATGTGAGATGTGTATATGATGTATATGTGGGATATGTTATGTTACATGTGATATATTTATGATGTTTATATGCTGCTGGACACCTTAATTTCCTCCGGGATTAATAAAGTAACTCTACTCTACTCTACTCTAGCGGGAAACCGGCCCCTGGTTACTGAATGTGTGAAAAAGAATCTGAATGTTATAATAGAAATTTTATTCTTTCCTAGTACCTGTCATTGACACGCAATTGACCCATAATAAGCACCTAGTCAAGTTTACGTTACAGTGCACTCACTGACTTTCCTTTTTCATCAAAACATGGATGTGCAGTCCACTTCAGTATATGAAGTGCACTTTACTGTACAATATATTTGCCTAGGTGCTTATTATGGTCTTGCATGTCAATAACAGTTACTTTACTGTAAATATAGGTGTAACTTTATGTTATAACATTTTGGTTTCACATATTCAATAACTAGACAACTTTATATCTTTATCATTTTATCATGATGGCCTACGTCCTATTGTTTAATGTCCAGATGCTTTATATGGCTTGTGCCTTTATTTATCTTTTCCAAATGAAAATTCTCTAGTAAATCATTTCGTTCAGTACGTTTTAAAGCCTGTCGGTTGGATAAAGAGCAGGTTTTTGTGCATAGGTCAAACTAAACGCTGTAATCAGTGTTTCAGACTCCTTGACATAGGCTAGTCTTATGTCAGCACAGATAACACTGAGGAGATGCTGCAGTTGGTATGCGAGTCGAGCAAACCGACCGAAATGCGCAATCATTGCCATTAACATGTTAAGAACATTGAGTGCTGGCCGTGTGAATGACTACAGCTGTATCGATAAATCCCCTAACTTCGCCAAAGGCAACGTTTTACATGATAAATAGGCAACTCGTCACCTTCCATGGGGAGCAAGCATTTTGCACAACCAATTAACCTAAAGTGTAATTAAATTCTTTAGCTAAATGTTTTGGGTTTTCAATGATCCATATGTTGTCTGTCATTCCAACGGAAACTGCATTCAGCTTAGTATCTGAAGCAAGTGAAGGCGTAGTAAACAGAGGCGTAGTAAACAGAGGCCTAATCCTACAAATTATAACGATAGTGGTCCAATTTTCTTTTTTTTTTCATCAAAAAACGATTTCATGTTGTTATGGCTAATGTCGTCCCCAGATGGCGCTGAAGATTTATATTTGAGACTTGGCTGATGTCGCTTTCAAATTAAACAAAAGGACATTTAGCCTACTTCTCCATGTGTTCACAGTGACAGGATAAACAGATAACGCGGTTGGCCAAAGAATACAGACGATTAGTCAGACATTCCTGACATACCTATTTCTAATTGTGCGGACCTCAGAGGTTACTTTCACAATGTTAACAATTGAATGTATGTCTACAGCATATACCCATATATTTCAAAGCAGTAAAAGTAAAAACAAGGTGTGTCGAAATGCCACATAGGTATTTCTCTTATAACAGACCCTAAATTACCTCACAGCATCAAAACTGGGCGCATGGTTTACTGAGATCGTTAGTTTCTGCAGTCCCCAGCGCGTGAATGCAAATAAATATAGTGATGACAAAACATTTACGTAACGCTCCAACTAATCTAGCAAGTGCCCGCTCATCAGAGCACGATACGATGCCAGTAGCATCACGAATGATCCGGGGGCTGTCAACTCTCTGCAGAAGCGCGCGCGTCTCGCTCGGTCGGCACGCGCGCAAGTTGCAGCAGTCGCGCGCCTATCGCCAACCTGCAGAGCGCTACGTCGGAGACTCAACAAAACTGGCTCGCGTGTGATTGTCGCACCGTTGTTCTTCTCGTACCTCTTCGTAGACTGACATACAATTTACTCCAAATTGAGTAATTGCGTCATCAGCTGTTTAGTTTTCCCCACTCTTCCTTGGAGATGGATTGCTCTGAGGAGGTCCAGTCACTCTCGGATGAAGCCAGCACTCCAATGGAGTTGAAGAAAGGAATGTCCATATTCCTGGATGTGAGTCATGCATGCTTTTCTTCATGTTTGACAAAACATCGATAAGAGAAGAGAGATTAGAGCTATTACCTTGATACACTTATCAACAATACCAGCGTATCTTCCTATTTGCGTTTACAGCCAGGTCGTGGTTTTGGTGTGTTAGCGGTGTAATTACCATAGTAATTTAAATAACATGATTGCCCTCGTCCAGGTCTTTCGAATACAGAAAGCTTTTATAATGGTATATATCACAAAGTAGTCTTTACTTACTTTTTGAGCCTAGACATTTCGATTTTGTTTGTCTCTCTTCTGTGAGGGTGTGCAACAGGAGTCATTTTCTCAGACTCCGTTTGATGCAGAAATTAACATGAAACCCATCAGGGAGATGAACATGCGTGAGGGAGACTGGGGAATAACCAGGCTTTTGATGTCAAGGATTGATCTGACAGCGCTGACCTTTGCTGCCGTGTGCTGCGCGCGTCTGGACGCATGCGATGACCCGCGCGGACATCTCACACTGGTTGCTGGTTTAGGGGTCATCATCGCTATTCTTAAACTAATGCTCCTCTTTAGTCTGTTGCATTTCTCTAGATTTATAATGGCATGCGTTATAAATAATATATAACATTATTTTTTGGTAAGGTATATATTAACTGCACTATGTAATTTATGCAGTATTTAATTTAATGGACATTTGTTATAAAGAATATATAACAGGTTATTTGGGTTGGGTATGCATTAAGTACACTTGCTCTATGGTGTGTTAGGGAATAGTATTTTGAGTCAGAGAGCATTTATACGTTACGTTATAAGTTACGTCATAAGTTACGTCTATGAAGGCTCTCATCCGTCCGGGTCATGGTAGTCATACCTGCTATAAGGCAACTGGACTGGACTCCTTTTTGAAGAGTGAAGACATTATACCTCTTATCCAACTCCACCTCCAGTGTCATCCCATGAAACTTTAACTCCTGAGACGCCACCATCAGTTCTCAGACCTGAAGAAGTCAAGTCTTTCATATAAGGTGAAATGTCTTCAATCTTCAAAAAGAAGTCTCTTGTGTGTGTGTTTGTTTCTGCACTTGTGTTTGTTCTAATTATTGTGGAATTATGCTTGGTCAGTCTACTACCTCAGACAGACAGGCAGACAGATGGACTGACGTGTGTCTGCTCTAGAGACCATCCTTTTCCTCTGCCTCCAGGGTCCTGTAATGAAAACAGACCCATGATGGGTCTGCAGATGCAGCCCATTATCACGCCTTCTGTTCGACTGATCTCTTTTTAGCAATTCTGATAAATAATTCACATTTATGTGTCATAGTGAAAATGAATGACACAATTTTAACATGCTGATTCCTTTTCTCCATCCTCTCCATTTACCTCTCCCTGTTCCCCCTTCTCTCTCTCTCTCTCTCTCTCTCACACACACACACACACACACACGCACGCATGCACATACATGCACACACATACTTATTTATCTGCCTGTGTGTGTGTGTGCGTGTGTCTTTCCTGTTTCAGATATTGAGGAGAGCGGATAAAAATGGTAAGTCTGTCAATCTATCAAAATCTTGCCTGTCACCTTCCTGGTGCTTGTGCCAAGGCTTTATAAATGTATTTGTTCATTTACAAAGTTAAAAGCACTGTTTCACAGTGTCTAACAAAACCACTTTATAGTTAATATTAAAAAGAAAACAATAAAGAAAACCCTCAAAAGATACAGTGAAGAGGAGAGATGCATTCATGTCATTAATTATAGTCAAGAGGTATGAGAAGATTGTTTCGCAAACTGCATAGTTTGCGAAAGACAGAAAAAGGCAGGAAGTGCAAAGACAGGAAGTCTTGGCAAAATTAGTTAATTTTCATTCCTTACTTCATTTTCATTCCATTTTGAAAAGACTTCCTGTATTTGAGCAAAACAGTCTTCTCCTACATCCTAACTACTGTTTTTATGCACTTGCTTAGAAAGATCTTCATCTGAGTGCAATAGTATCTTCCAACTGTTGTTTACGTAAAAAATGAAATGACCAAACTAAAAGCATGGATCTCAAAACAAGCCCATAGAGAATAAAGGTGAGTAAATCCTCAGGACTAGACGGCACTAAACAAGAGGAGCACCTGTGTCTCTGCACAGGTGGAGAGGACTGGGTGCATCCACAGTGGGCCACTGAGCACCAGAGTGCCTCTCCTGGTCTCACCACTTCTCAATACAAACCTGTGATCAGTGGTTTCAAAGGCTGGCCCTCAGTTGTCATGGAGACGCCAGAATGACCCAGCCACCACCAGTCCCTGAAGCGCTCAGTCCATATTTTATCATTTTTGCCACATTGTCAGGAAAAGCCACACAGAACACTTATTGGTGTGTGTTTGTTCCCACCTCCCACATCTGGTAGTAACAGCTTGAAGATGTGTGTTTGTGTAAATGTGTGTGTGTATGTATGAGTGAGTGAGTGAGTGAGTGAGTGAGACCTGTGTATGCGAGTGAGTGTGTATATGCAATATACTGTATATGTGTGTGTGTATGTGTGAGTGAGTGAGACTTGTGTGTGTGTGAGTGTGTATATATATGATATGTTGTATATGTGTGTGTGTATGTGTGAGTGAGTGAGACTTGTGTGTGTGTGAGTGTGTATATATATGATATGTTGTATATGTGTGTGTGTATGTGTGAGTGAGTGAGACTTGTGTGTGTGTGAGTGTGTATATATATGATATGTTGTATATGTGTGTGTGTATGTGTGAGTGAGTGAGACTTGTGTGTGTGTGAGTGTGTATATATATGATATGTTGTATATGTGTGTGTGTATGTGTGAGTGAGTGAGACTTGTGTGTGTGTGAGTGTGTATATATATGATATGTTGTATATGTGTGTGTGTATGTGTGAGTGAGTGAGACTTGTGTGTGTGTGAGTGTGTATATATATGATATGTTGTATATGTGTGTGTGTATGTGTGAGTGAGTGAGACTTGTGTGTGTGTGAGTGTGTATATATATGATATGTTGTATATGTGTGTGTGTATGTGTGAGTGAGTGAGACTTGTGTGTGTGTGTGAGTGTGTATATATATGATATGTTGTATATGTGTGTGTCTACCTCTGTACTTGTGCCTCTGCTGTATTGTGTCTGTGGGGCAGTGGTACATTTCCAGGAGAATGTGGGGACACATCCACCATTCAAGAATACACACACACACGCACACACATGCACACACACACACAAAAACACACAGACACGGGGATGCACATCCATCACTTAAGAACGTGCGCACACACACACACACATACGGGCGCCATCGACCACCCTGTCTGATGTGAATAATCCACTACATTGTTTGGAGGAGAGACAGAACTGGTGTTTACTGGAGAGGACCATAATTTAGACCCAGCCTGAGCACACACACACACACACACACATACATACATATACACACACACATACAGAAATGGATAAATTGTTCATTGATAGCTGTGGCCTTTTTTCACAATTGGACTTCAACACTGAATTGTATGGCTGTCAGGCTAATGGACTCATCATGATCTTTAAACAGCTTGTTCCCGAGTAGGACAATAATGGAACAACCTGCTGATTTCAGCTTCAGCCCCCCCTAATTCTGTGTGTGTGTGTGTGTGTGTGTGTGTGTGTGTGTGTGTGTGGTTTTAGCTGACACACTATGTCCCTGTCATGCTTTGTCTGCAAAGGGACCCTGAGGGGTCAGAAAAGCCACAAAGGCCAGCCTCTGCAGTGCTGTGTCACACCCTCACACACACACAGACATACATACACACACACACATACATACATACACACACACACTAAGTCACACACATACACAAACACATTCACTCAGTCACTCATAGAAGAATAAACACTCACACACAGACACACACACACACACATACACAAACACATTCACTCAGTCACTCATAGAAGAATAAACACTCACACACAAAGACACACACACACACCCTCACATGTTGTGAGTGTGTGCAGCACTGAGCAGCATCCTCAGATCCTCAGTCACCTTACATCAGTGTCGGCTCAGTGAACAGAGAGGCCCCCGCCCCACTGGACCGCTAGCGAGCTGGATCACAGCCAGATCAGGACCAAATCACAGCCAGATCAGGACCAGATCACACCTACATGGGAACCAGATCACAGCCAAATCAGGACCAGATCACACCTACATGGGAACCAGATCACAGCCAGATCAGTACCAGATCACAACTACATGGGAACCAGATCACAGCTAGATCAGTACCAGATCACAACTACATGGGAACCAGATCACAGCCAGATCAGGACCAGATCACACCTACATGGGAACCAGATCACAGCCAGATCAGGGCCAGATCACACCTACATGGGAACCAGATCACAGCCAGATCAGGACCAGATCACACTACATGTGAGCCAGACCAGGGCCGAATCACAGCCGGATATGAGCCAGATCAGGGCCATAGCACAACTAGATATGAGCCAGATCCAGATCAGTACCAGATTAAGGCCAGATCAAAGCCATACTGGAGCCAGATCCGAGACGGAACAGGGCCAGATGTCCCTTGCTGTGGCGGCACAAGTATGTACTGCATAACCAGGTACTTGAACTCTGGTAAAGTAATGGCTTATAGTCCTGCTGTGTCACCCTGATAGAAATCAATATCACACAATCATCATG
>JAIFZK010000211.1:1770000-1772500 GCA_027481765.1 Tenualosa thibaudeaui
AAGCATCACCGATGGTGTATCCTGGTATATCGTCACTCCTAGTGAGTAGTACAACAGGAATAACTATTCTCCTTCAATAATATTTTGAAAAGATGATCTATTCAACGAAACCCAAAACTGGAAGTGCCTAATAGTGTCCAAATAAGTCCTAATTATGATTGAGAGTAACTTTTCCTGAGTTACTTTACCCTTGATTGAGAGTAACTTTTCCTGAGAATAACTGTTCATGTTGTACTACAACCTTAGAAGCCTCTTACTGAGCAAAGCATATTGAGATCATAATTTCAACACAACTAACTTACTTAATATGAATAAGCAGTAATTAGAAGTTTATATGGCAGAAATGTTAGTTATGGGTCTACTATGGGTATAATAAGGTAATGCAGAATAATGCATTAATAATTGACTTGTAATGACTAACTAAACTAAACTAAATGGCTAGTATGTTATTAATATGCATGGTAATAAACTGCAAGTTAATGGTGAATATTGGTGAGTGTTATTTTATTGTAGGTATTTATTTGTGTCACTGAGGTATGTGCAGATGCTGCTATACAGCTATAACTCTTGAACACACACACACACACACACACACACACACACACACACACCGCCACTCCGTCATGCCCCCCCACACCTGCACCTTTCAACACCAGGTGTTTGTCATTCACTGCTCTTGTGTTTGTTTATTTACCCTTTGAACATTGTGTAATTCATTATCTTTAGGGCTTTGTGTTTGTTTACATTTATTATTCTTGTGTTCACATTTATTATCATTGTGTTCCTCTAATTTCGTTGCCTTTGAACATTGTGCTTGTTTGTTCAGCGACCTTCAAACATTGTGTTTGTTCACATGATTCTGTGAAGCTGTTGTTCTGTCAGCATTTGTAAACAATACTGTTTATTTGTGAACAATACTGTTGTTCTGTCAGCATTTGTGAACAATACTGTTTATTTGTAAACAATACTGTTGAGTACAGTTATCTGTCTGATGATCAACTGATGACTGTCCAAGTGCTTAATAAGGTACAGATGAAGTAACCATTGTTGTTTGTCTTCTTGTATGGTTTTGTGTTTAATTTGCAGCAATGTGGACACAGATGAACTATGTGGTAAGAGACACAGGGAATGGTGTGTGTGTGTTTGTGTGTGTGTGTGTAAGGAGCAATCGTGTCTGTTTGTGGGTATGACATTTGCATTAAGATTCACCAAATGCTGCTGTAATGCAATATACAGTGTGTGTCTGTGTTTGTGTGTGTGTGTCTGTCGGTCTATTTGGGGTGGTTTCATGTGTGTTTTGCATGTATGTGTGTACACATCTGTGTTGTGGTCTATCTGCTTTCTTGGCTTATTTGTGCATTGATAGAACTGAGTGATGAAAGCATTTACATGTGCAATTTGCAAATAGCACACAGTTATTACAACTGCAGTATGGAAAATTATGTGTAACAGAATAATTGCTGCGCACTGATCTCTGGCACACTGGTACCTGACGAACATCTTTGATATCTAATTTTGAAGTGTGGAAACTCAACTGCTGTCCTTGTCATGAAATATCCCTTTTTCTCTCTCTCCTCCTCTTTCTATCTCTCTTCCACTCTCTCTCTCTCTCTCTCTCTCTCTCTCTCTCTCTCTCTCTCTCTCCCTGCCTCCCTCTTTCTCTCTTGCTGTAGTGGAAGGTTGTTTTTCAAGTGGTTGATTTTTTGATCCATAGAAAGGTTTAGAAAGTCTCTCTCTCTCTCTCTCTCTGTCTGTCTCTCCTTCTGTCTCTGTTGATTGAAAAAAGTATTTCTCCCAGCACCAGGGTGAATATGTGAATGATCCATAGAAAGGTTTTAAAGTCTCTCTTTCTCTCTCTCTCTCTCTCTCTCTGTATTTCCTTCTCTCTCTGTTGATTGAAAAGAGTATTTCTCCCAGCACCAGGGTGAATATGTGAATGATCCATAGAAAGGTTTTAAAGTCTCTCTCTCTCTCTCTCTCTCTTTCTTTCTGTGTGTGTGTGTGTGTGTGTTTCTTTCTCTCTCTGTTGATTAAAAAGAGTATTTCTCCCAGCACCTGGGTGAATATGAGAATGTTCTGGCTGCCCTAGAGGACCTGAACACCTCTGTGCTTAAGGCCATGGACAAGACTAAGAAGGTAAGCAAACACACATAGAGACTATTCCTCCTTCACACAGACACTATTCCTCCTTCGCACGGAGACTATTCCTCCTTCACACAGAGACTATTCCTCCTTCCCACAGAGACTATTCCTCCTTCACACAGAGACTATTCCTCCTTCGCACGGAGACTATTCCTCCTTCACACAGAGACTATTCCTCCTTCCCACAGAGACTATTCCTCCTTCACACAGAGACTATTTCTCCTTCACACAGAGACTATTCCTCCTTCACACAGAGACTATTCCTCCTTCACACAGAGACTATTTCTCCTTCACATAGAGACTATTCCTCCGTCACATGGAGATTATTCCTACGTCACACTGAGACTATTCCTCCTTC
>JAIFZK010000211.1:1780000-1782500 GCA_027481765.1 Tenualosa thibaudeaui
TAATTCTTCTCCTGTGATCTAAAAGAGACCCAAGTGTTGTGTATTGCTGAAACATGTTTTTAGATTAGATTAGATTCAACTTTATTGTCATTACTCATGTATAAATACAGGTAACGAAATGCAGTTTGGCATCTAATCAGAAGTGCAAAGAGCAGCAAGTGCAGTATATACAGTATGCAGTATGTACAGTTAAAGAGCAAATTATATACAGATAAGAGTAGTAATAATAAATAGGCAGAAGAGCAATATATATAGGTGAAGAGATAGTAAGGGTAATATACAGATGTGCTATATAGATTCAATATAAGGGCAATATACAGATGTGAGATAGATGTCAGATAGGTAATTAGGTCCAGTCCCATTTAGTGAGTTAAACACAAGCAGCAATGCTTTACAGCCAGTTCTGTAACTTACAGGAAGCAAATGCAGGGACTTTAGAATTGGAGTAACGTGGTTAGTTCTTTTTGTTCTCGTAAGAATTTTGGATCAGTTGAAGATCTTTTTAGGGGGACCTGTGAAAAGACTATTGCAGTAATCTCTACTCCTTTATCTCTAGTAAACCCTACTAAGTCCCTAGTCTAGTCTAGTAAACCTTATCACTAAGTCATCATTTTATCACCTAACAACAATTCCAAATTAAGAGGATTAATATATATGTTGAAATAGCTGTTGAAGTTTAAATCACTGTCAATGAGTCTCTTCTGCTTTTAGACACTTTGGATTGAAGACGGTGGCAATCCTGAGTAGTCTTTCTTCATTTTTCCCCAAATTTAATTACTTAGTTTTGTCTGTGTTAAGCTGAAAGGGAATTGTGTGACATCCAGTTGTTGTAGTATTCAAGGGGGCATAGTAATTATGAGACAAAGCAAAGTCAATTTGGGTGTCATCAGCATAGCTATGATAAGAGATTGAGTTGTTTGTGTTCATTTGTCCAAGTGGGAGCATATAAAGGTTGAAAAGTAATGGTTCAAGGACTGACCCCTGAGGGACACCACAGCTCAAGGACATTGGTGTTGAAGTATATTTGTTCCATGGCAACAAACAAGCTTCTGTTTTCTAAGTATGATTTTAAACACTTTTTAACTTTTGTTTCCATGGTGCTTTCTTGTTGTCTGCAACTATTTCGATTTTTCTTCAAGCAATATCATTCATAATTTGTGTCATCATGGAATTGAAATTGGTTAGTAAGTCATCTACAGATTCTGATGGTTGAGAGTGCTTGCTCAAAGAGAAGACCTGTATTATCATTTATGATTCTCCTTCCCACAGTCATAGCCTTGTTCTGAATGTGAGGGCATATACACACATGAAAGAAAATGATCAGACACAGAAATGATCAGACAAAGACAGTAAGACCCTTTGTGATGACAAGGTTGAGTGTGATATGCCCCCTGGTGACCCCCTCAGTTGCCTGGATGTAGTGTTCAGTGATGTACTAATGCCTGTGCTGGAGGCTGGTGTTGAATATCACTGTGCCATCTCATCATCTCACATACACACACACACATGCATGTGCGTGCACACACACACACACACATACACACACACACACACACGATCTTGCAAACCAGTCCTGCTTCAGTCCTGGATCTCACTCTATATCACTTCTCCTTCTCTCTCTCTCTCTCTCTCTCTCTCTCACTCTCGCACTCTCTCACTTTCCCTCTTAATTAATTCAATTCAACAAACTTTTATTTTTGGCATGATCATTCATATATAAACAGTGTATAAACATGTAAGACATCAAGACATGAAGGCAGCCATGGTATGAATTAAACAGAAATGAACAAATTAACACACACACACACACACACACACACACACACATACACACACACACACACACACACACACGCACACACACATACACACACACACACATACACATATATATACACACATACACACACACACACACACACACACATACACATATATATACACACACACACACACACATAGATTTAAGTATGTCATAAACATAGAAAAGAAGTGTGCCTGTGGCTCTACCTCCCCTGTCATACAGTGACCACATGTCACTTGCTCTTTGCCTGCCTTTCTCTATGGTTCATCTGGTGAATCTGGCGTAGATGTATATAGGTTTTGGTAATACGTTTTCCAGGTGTCTGGATTTTGAATTGCCAATTCTTTTGGTAAGGGAATTATTTGAGTGATATCAGCTCTGTCTCACTCTCTCTCTTTGTCTCTCTCTCTCTCTGTCAATCTCTCTCTATCCCTCTGCTCTGTCTATAAGGTTCCCATGACAGAGTGCTGAGGTTTGTATTTATAGATTGTGTGTGTGTCTGTGTGTGTGTGAGTCACCAATGTGACTGGCAGCATAGTGGGGAGAGGGAATGAAGGTGTGTATCTGTAGGGGGTGTTCTACCTTGGAGACGGCATGTAGACCTAATAGACAGCTGTATATGAGGGAAGGTGTGTGTGTGTGTGTGTGTGTAGGTTCTACTTTGGAGACGTCATGTAGACTCTGTGGGCAGAAGCT
>JAIFZK010000211.1:1790000-1840000 GCA_027481765.1 Tenualosa thibaudeaui
ACCACCACCACCTCCAACCAACACCAAATCAACACATATACCAAAATGCGGGCACACCACATAAACCACATACAGCCAGACACACACACAACTGAAGCTTTTCAGAAATGACCACATGTGTCTAAAATTTAGCACATAGGCACACATACACATACACTCCCCTTACGATTAAAGAAACGTATACACATATAAACACATATCTGACACACAGATATGCATGCAAACACACACACACACATACACACACACACCTGACATTTAGCAGGAATGTAACACACTCTCCTGACCCAGTAAGCAGACCTGCACAGTTATGAGAAGAATTAAACATATAATATAAAAAATACGTATAAGAACATGAGTACATGTGGAAATATGTATGTGTGTGTGTGTGTGAAGGCACGACAAGCACACGTATCTTAACACCATGAAATGTGTGTGTGTGTGTAAAGGGTGTGATAGTATATCTCATCTCAACATTATGAAACACGTGTACACACCCCCATGTAGATTTCTTTAATCGAGGACACACTCATAACCCCCTTCACACACACACAGACACACTCACACATACACATACACACACACACACGCACAAAAGACAACATACACACATCTTACGCATTCCTTATTTAACAGCCCACCAGCCATAGCCTGTTGTCAAGGAAACAGTGCAGAGGCAGCAAACTTGTCTTTCAGTTGTTCTTTTTTTCTTTCCACTCATCCTCTTTCTTTCTTTCACTCTCTCCTCTTTCTTTCACTCTCTCCTCTTTCTTTCACTCTCTCCTCTTTCAATCACTCTCTCCTCTTTCAATCACTCTCTCCTCTTTCTTTCAGTAACTCTCTGTTTCTGTCTCTCATGACTCACTGGTGTCTCTCATGACTCACATGTCTGTGTCTCACGTCACATGTCACGTTTCTCATGTCTTCACTCCAACTTGTGACTTATCTCTCCCATTCTATTGACATGCCTCTTTCCTGTGTGTGTGTGTGTGTGTGTGTGTGTGTGTGTGTGTAAAGCTATTATGGCATTTCTGTCACCCCCTGTGGAGACTGGAAATCACAGCTCTATGTGGTAGACATGGCCACGACAGTGGGAGGTTCACACACACACACACAACCATATTACTGTATTAGCCCAAATATAAGACAATATTTTTGTCCAGTAAGTACTTCTGAAAAAGGGGGGTTGTCATATATTCATGGACTAGACAAAAATAGTGAATTTTTTGTGAACCTGCAGCATCTCATTGGCCTGCAACTGCACACGGTGGAGATGTAAGAGATTGTCTTAAACAAATTCAAAATTAGCCTCCTGTGGTGTAAAAGAATGACTGGGTTTACTTGAACTTTAGTTTAAAAGTGTATCCACATTAATTAACTTGATGTCATGCTTTCATTTATAGTAATCAAAAAATAGATGTATAGATTAGATTAAAAATAGATTTATAGTAATAGATCTTATATTCATGCCATTACGGTATGTCCATAGTCTCCAAGCACACATTATGCATGGATAACCTAATATTAGTCAGTCATTTGTTTGTGCTGCTTATAGGTCCTGCAACATACGTACCAGTGCAAGTCATGCAACAAAGTGCAAAAAGGCCTGGTGGCCATACCGAGCAAAATCAAATCAAGGCCACAAATCAGTAGGTGTCAACCAGGCTACCTGTCCAAGATCCTGAAGATCTCTGCAGGACTTTATTAAGTGCCGCACTCAATGTCTTTATGAATGTTCTCTTCTTACCTCTCTCTTTCTCATGGGGTTAAGGAAAGATACAAAGATGATTTCATAATCATGAATCCACTTACACTTGCAGGAGGCAGCATTATTGATCTGCGTCAAGTTGATTGATTGTTGCTTCATAGTGCAAAGAATTGTGGGGCAATTCTTGGCTCATTTTGCTTATTGGGGTCTCCATTGTACCCTACGAGTTTTGAGAGGAGGCATTGAAGCACCTTTCCTAAGCGTTTAGAGTAGAGGTGGGTAACGTCCAGCCCGAGGGCCGGATCTGGTCCGGCAAAGCCTTTAATCCGGCCCGTGGAGGCAAGGAAGGCCATTTCGCTGAGAGAAAAAAAAAAATATTGGTGCTCTCTCACATTCTTTCTCTCTAATAATCAGTTTATAATAATCATAATAATCATACAATAATCCGTTTTTGAAACTTCAATATAATTCACATTTGCCAATTTAAAAAGTGTCTATATGTGCTCAGCTCTGTGGTTCCTTTATTATGAAGCTTTCCTAAAGCAAAAAAGCAGCGATTGGCTCTATCCAGCGTCCTGAGGCCCACTGTAGGGCAGATGTCCAGTGTCCTGAGGCCCACTGTAGGGTAGATGTCCAGTGTCCTGAGGCCCACTGTAGGGTACATGTCCAGCATCCTGAGGCCCACTGTAGGGCAGATGTCCAGTGTCCTGAGGCCCACTGTAGGGCAGATGTCCAGTGTCCTGAGGCCCACTGTAGGGTAGATGTCCAAGAAGATGTCCAGTGACCTAAAGCCCACTGTACCCAGTGTCACACCCAAGAAGATGTCCAAGGTCCTGAAGCCACAGGTCAAGCCAAGCCAAGTCTCAGGTGCTGGAATAAAAAATTGAAAAATTTCCTACAGAAGCACTTAGTGAGAACAGGGCTACGGAGTGAGTCACACCATATCTCTCCTTCAGTGGGCATCAGTTGGCTGATTGGTGCTACTTAAGTGTTTAGGGCTTAGGTTCTAGGATTCAGTGTTTAGGGCTTTGGATTCAATGTTTAGGGCTTAGGAGTCGGTGTTTAGGGCTTAGGGCTTAGGATTCAGTGTTCAGGGCAGGACACACACCACCTGCACAAATAAGTGAAGGCTGTGTGGGGCTGTGGTGCTGAAGGCTGTGTGGGGCTGTGTTGTGGGATTTATGTTCTGACTGCAGATGGAGATGCACACACATACACAATATAGCACCCATAAACACTTTCACACACACACACACACACACACAAACAGACACACACACACAAATAGAATCACACACACAAAATATAGCAGACGCACACACACATAAAGCCATAACAGAGACAGAGATAGAGACAGATCGACAGAGCACGCAAGCACAGCCATCAAAACATACGCATATCTGATTCTTCTTAGTGCAATGGCTAAACAGTCAACATCTGAGATCTGAATCTTTATGGAGATTTATGGAAATGGCCCAGCCTGCCTCAGTGCTGGGTTAGAGAGAGGGCTGGGTTAAAATGGCCCAGCCTGCCTCAGTGCTGGGTTAGAGTGAGGGCTGGGTTAAAATGGCCCAGCTTGCCTCAGTGCTGGGTTAGCGTAAGGACTGGGTTAAAATGACTGCATGTTTGTTTGTGTGATTTAGGCTACAGTAATCAGTCAGGTTACTGCAACAGATGGACCCATTTCAGCTAAAGAACAAACAAGATTATATATGCACACATACACACACACACACGCATACACACACACACACACACATGCAATCTGCATAAATAAGTGAAAGAAAAAATTGTGCTTCAAAGCTGATTCTTCTTGGTGTGTGTGTGTGTGTGTGTGTGTGTTTATGAGTGGGTCTTAATATCTGTCTGCCACTTACTTTGCTTAGCCTTTTGGTTTCTAGATATACTTCATTTGACAGCAGTATTTAATTTAATTTAAATGTGTGTGTGTGTGTGTGTGAGCGAAGATTAATAGTTTTTACAGAAGATAGGAAGAGGAAACCAGCAGGGCTACAGCAGGCTGTCGCCATGGTTACATAACCCTACGACAGGCCCCTGTCATCACAGTCGCCCACCACCAGCGTGCCCCAATAGCTGATGGGTAACGGTGGCCCTGTAGAGCTGGTGGAGAGGTCGGCCGTTGCCATCGGGAGAGAACACTTACTTCCTCTTCGAACATGTGCCTGTCTCCCCTGTAAACAAAGCAAAATATGCACACACACACAAACACACATTCTCACAAATTCTCACACATGCCCATACACACACCAAGACACACATGTACAGACATGTTTTTATTCACACACATTCTCCCACACAATAAACAGATACTCTCTGTCACACACACACACACACACACACACACACAGTGAATCATGAACAATTGTTCTAAGGTCTTCTTCCAATCCAAGCCAGCCTTAAAGCCAGTATCAGTACCAGTACCAGTGTGTGTTCTCATCATGGAGCACACATACTCGTAAGTCCTGTTTAGCAGTGTGTGTTTACATTAAGAGCTTGCACTTATCTCTCTCTGTGTGTGTGTGTGTGTGTGTGTGTGTGTGTGTGTGTGCGTGTGCGTGTGCGTGTGCGTGTGCGTGTGCGTGTGCGTGTGCGTGTGCGAGGTGCGAGTGTGTGTGTGTGTGTGCGTGTGCGTGTGCATGTGCGCGCGCGTGTGTGTGTGTGTGTGCGTGCAGCATATCCTGATCGTCCAGAGACAGCTCTCTGTGTTGGAGGAGGAACAGGATGAATTCCGCTTGGCACTCCGTCAGTACATCGACTGTGCCAGCGCTCAGACCGGCTGCCTTCAGTGAGAACACACACACACACTATTACACAAAATACTTGTATCACATACATTCAAGTGCATGTGCAACACACACACACACAGACACATTCATCTGCACACTTGTACAACAAAGCTTGAGCTCACACAAACACACTCATCACATATTCTTCTACATAGTTATTATCTATTCACACACACGCAGACACACACTCAAACACATATGCATGTCATACACCTCCCACTCTTATACTTGTACCCTCACTGCAGAAACACAAACACACTCACAGACATGTCACTTATCAACACACACACACACACACACACAAACACACACACACACACACACACATACACTCTACCCTACACAGCTCACAAAGACAGCCAGCCTCTTTTTAAAGCCATATAACAGATACATGCATACATACACACACACATACTAAATATATACAAATATACATACACACACACATACATACATACACACATACTAAATATATACAAATATACATACACACACACACATACATACAGTATAGACATGCATACACACACACATACATGGATATGTGCCAATGATGTGTGGGTAAGTTTACAAATGACCCGCAATCATCCAGCGCTTTCAATCAAACGGACCGCAACCTGACCTGCATCTGACTTCATGGACTACATCAACTTCAAAACCAAGCTTCCGTTTCTTCTATAGTAATGACTAACGACTAATTATATTTGTGTGAGTGTTTACATGTGTGCAATCTAAAATGATTCAGTTTACGTTTCATAATGAACGTTTCATAGACATTCTTCAAGATCTGTTGCAGATACACAGGCCTACAGTTCATTCCAGCTGCTAACATGCTTTTGTCCAGTCTGTAATCACTTTTTTCAAAACTCCAAATACATCAAACTATCAGTCAACTGTCAACTGTCGACTTCTCCAACTGCAATTCAAATTGGAGATGGTTTCTCTATTTTTCCTTTTCAATTACATGTTCAGTGTTCATTCAAGAATGATCATCTATGTAGCCTACTAGCCTACTAAAATAAAAAAGTTTCATAAACATTTGAGGAAATAATAAACAAAGCCTGCACCTGTCTCATCTTTGTTTATTATTTCCTCAAATGTTTATGAAACTTTTTTATTTTTTAATTCCCCCATCTTCAGCTTTTCCTCGAGCGTCTCCATCTCTGTCTCATCACGCACACATGCACCATGAGTGGAAAGCTATAGCGCCCCATCTTTGCACCAGACATTCAACCAATAATATATAGCTGAGCATATATGAGAGCCTTTTGCATTGTTTATATGATTTTAATCAGCTTGACCGAACCCAGCCCCAATTTTATTACATTTATTTCTATATGACTCAAAACTGAAGGTGACTGCAGGTGATCAGCCTGTGCATTACTAATATGTACATGCATACATACAGACATGCGCACATACATACACACAAACATATACACACAAACATCCGCAGCGGTCCCTTGCTCTCCCCACCACAGGGGAGTGAGAAACACATTTTCGATTCCTTTGTATGTCTTGTACATGTGAAGAAATTGACAATAAAAAGCTATACCGACCATATATACATACATGCATACATACTGTATACAAATACATACATACAAACATATATACAAACATAAGCCTACATACCTACATACATACAAACAGATAGATAATGTTGTGTGTTGTTTTGCAGTGTGTCTGTCCAGAGGCTCTCCAATGAGTCTCGCTTCATCCTGTATGAGTTCTGGGAACACACCAACGTGTGGAAAAAGTAAGTTCAGATACAGAACAGTAGAAAATCCTCAGTATGACCTGGACACACTATAGTATATACATACACTCCTAGACAGGAAATGTCACAGAGTGTATCAAGGCTGAGACCCATAAGATAACATTTGTACTGGATACACACAATGCATGGAATATTGTGAAACTCCCAAAAATTTTTGCCTTACAAAAATACAAAAATGCATGGAATACAATGTTATATAGTCATTAATACAAGAATACTACATCATGTAATTATTCACACCATACCATTACATTGTATTGGTGTTATGTACTTCAATTGTCCATGGAATTGCCCATAACCAGTTATACAAGGGTAGTATTGCCAGAAGGTGTACTGGCAGGACTGGTGTTGGTGTCCCATAGTTATAAAGGTAGATGCAGAATGTGTCCCAGGCCTAGTGCCTCCTACTGGCAGTGTTGGGCAAGCTACTAAGAAAATGTAGCTAAGCTACCAGTTACTTTACATCAGAGGTTTCACAGCACTAAAGCTACCTGAAGACAAAACATAGCAAGCTAAACAACAAAAGAAATTGTAGTAGAAGTAATTTACTACATGCAAAGCTACTTTTTATTTTACAAAAGACTTTCTGCTAAGATTCTATTAGTGACCAAACTATCAGTTCTCCCCAAATGACATACAGTAATAAGTAACTAATAGTATGTAATTGTACTGTTACATAAAAATACAATTAAATTGTACTTTTACAAAAAAAATAACTAAACTAATGAAAAAGCTATCAGATTCTGAAAATAGGTTCGCCACAGTCACACTACTCAGAAATGTACTTAAACTAGTAGCTCTGTTACTTGTAGTGAGGCTACTGCCCAACACTGCTGACTGGAGTTGACATCCGTTTGGTGTTGTAACAGATGTGTGCACATTCTGGTAATGAACAGTGTTGTGAAACAATCAGTGGCAGACAGTAAACAGATGAAAGGGACTGTAACTGTGTGGATCATTCTTTGAATAATGTAACACATTTTGTCCAGGACCTGTGGAGGTGCACAGTGTTTCTTTGTTGTTTTTGAAGCACATCAAATAAAGGGATAAAATTCAGCCTTTTAAGGTTTTGCTCAGTTTTTGTAGGCAGCATGGATGTATTCCTCATACTGCCCTCAGTATCCGAACATTTATCAAATTATGAAGTCAGCTGGTGTGTCAACTATTAAATACAAAATACAACGTCCAATTTTGCTATCTATCTAGATCATCCAAAAGCAAAGATTTAGCTGGTACCTTGTTGCCTGCTATGTCACTTGTTAGACAGAGAAGACAATGAAGCCCACAAGTCCCTGCCTCCTTCCCAGACACCCTGTCACCAGAGAGAGTAAAAGCGGAGCGAGAGGCACAAATGTTCATTAAGTTCTGTGTTCTATGTTCACAAGAGAGATGAGGGAAAATCCTCTTTATGCAGACCAGAGTCCAGCCCTCATACGCTGATACAGAAGATGGAAAAGTTTACATTGTGACGTTTTGTGACACTCCCACTTATGCAGACCGGAACTATTCACGTTTGTGCCTTTTGTAATGTGTTATGTTACTCTGTCTTGGTCAGTATTTAGTGATGACAATGCTGTGACTGTCTGTATCTCTGCCCCAGTCCCAGTGCTGTGACTCTGTCTGTATTTCTGCTTTAGTCACTTGCAGACTAACTACAGTAAGACGTTCCAGAGGGGGAATGTGGACTTCCTGGAGACGCCAGAGGTCATGACCTCCATGCTTGTGCCAGGTGACACACTCTTCTGTCATCACTATCCATTTACCCAGCCTCTACCCAGCCTTTACCCAGCCTCTACCCTGCATCTACCCAGCCTTTACCCAGCCTCTACCCTGCCTCTACCCAGCCTTTACCCAGCCTCTACCCTGCATCTACCCAGCCTTTACTCTGTCTTTACTCTGCCTTTACCCCATCGTTACTTTGCCTTTTCATTGCAACGTAATTACGTTTAATCTACCACACTCTATTTCCTTCACTTTTCTCACCCTCTCTCCACTCATCTTCTCATCCTCTTAATCTCTCCTGTCTTTTTATACCTTTGCACTCCTCTTCTTTCCTCTGCCATCCCATTCCTCTCCTCTTCTTTCTTCTCCCCTCCCTCCTTCTGTCTTAATTTCCCTGTCCCTCTCTTTTCCCTCGATCTTTTTCTTCTCCTTGTCCTCCCCCTACCTTTTCTTCCCTCTCTCCTCTCCACTCCTCCTCTCCCTCCTCCTACATTCACCTCTCAATTTCCTTGTGAAAAGTACAGCAAAGTCTCTAATTCATTTCACCCATATGGATTTACATAATTCATAATGGCTTTTCTAATGAGTGCGTGTGTTTGTGTGTGTGTGTGTGTGTGTGTGTGTGTGTGTAAGGTCTCTGTGTGTATGGTGCAGTGTGTGTATGTGATGGAATGTTTATGTGTGTGTGTGAAGGGGACATGATTCGTCCTGATTTTCTGAGAATGAAGCCTCAGCTGGAGGAAGTGTACTTCATTCGTTAGTGCTGATTATTTCCTGATTTACTGTTTAGAGCATTTCAGAGATTAATCACAGCCTCTTTGTGTGTGTGTGTGTTTCTGTATCTGTATGTGTGTGCATTGGTGCTTGTGTGTGTATCACTGTGCTCACAGCCTCATGGTGGGCTCTGAACAACAACTAACACCAGTAGCAGCAGTCTTCCTCTCCAGCCGCGTCAACCAATCAGGAGGCTGGATGGTGTAGAGGGGGTGTGAACCCACACGTGTGTCAACGTTTCAACGTTGTGACGTCGTCATGGTGATATTTCTTGGACTCCCTCAACCCCAAGCCTGTGTCATCCAAATGAGTAGGAGTAGTGTGTTCTCTTGTAGATTATGTGTCCTCCTTTAATCACACACACACACACACACAGACATGCACACACACACATCCCTCACATACATTGGGCTTGGATGAAGCACGTCATAGTATAGATACTGTGTTATGTTTAACATAATTTCTCAAAACTCAAGAGAACAGTTTGAGTGTGTGTGTATGTGTGTGTGTGTGTAAGAGAGAGATAGAGAGAGAAAGAGAATGAGTCTGTGTGTGTATTTATGTGTGTGAATGAACAAGAATGAGGGAGTGTGTGAATGTGTGTGCGTGTGTGTGTGTGTGTGTGTGTGTGCGTGCCTCTGTACATTTGTATCACAACATAATGCATCCTTATGTAGCAGTACTATTAGAGTGTCCATTCAGGTTTGAAACTTTTCTCCTCGGATTAAGCTATCTCTGTATAAATGTCACAAGATGTAACTTCTCTGATTGAAATTAAATGCTTCCTTGTTGTCAAAACATGGCTTCAATAGTATCATTTCTTATGGTAGATAGATGGCTACTGTACAGTTATATTAATGGTTATAAGACATGGACAGTCATGTGATTAGTGTAATTTCTTTAAGGAACTAGGAAGCAGATCTACACCTATGTGGATGGGTGTCATGTCAGCATTAGTGACCTTAAAGGTATGATTGATATAGTAGATAGATGGATATAGATAGATAGATTTAGCTGTAGTTATTCTACACCAGAAAATTTTTATTCCATGTGAATGTGTTTTGCAGCTCCAATTTTGAGAATAAAATGTGAGTCAAGCGACAGATAATACTAAGAGTACCTATAGTAAAATAACCACACATTAGGGTTGTCACAAGAGACAAAAGATGAAGCCTTCATCTTAGTGTCAGCACAGCACATCATCTTCACTGAGCACAGCTCAGAGACAGCTCATCTTCTCACTGGTTCCCTGTTCACTGTTCTCATTTGGAACCATATAAGATTGGCGGCTCTCATTTGGAACAGTGCCCTGGATGTTCAGCTGGTCAGCTGGGTCTGACACGACAAAGCTTGTTGATCTGAACAGTGACTATACGACAGATCTCGAGATGTTCTGAGCAGTGACTTTATGACAGATCTCGAGATGTTCTGAACAGTGACTATATGACAGATCTCGAGATGTTCATTGACTTGATGAAAAAGCTTAATGCTCTCAAGAGTGACTAGAAGTTCTGAGCAGTGTTGTATAAAGTACCTGAAAGTCCCACTTGAGTATAGATACCCTTTGATAGAAGTTCAAGTCACCCACTAGCATGTTAACCAAGTAAAAGTCTAAAAGTATCTTGTATTTACTGTAGTTAAGTACTATAGAATTATTTTATAATTAAATTAAATGTACTTAATATACACAAGTAATGAAATTAAAGTGCAAATAGGAATACTCCAAAACATTTTTAAGTTCTGTGTGAAGTATTTTTACTTAGTCACTATACATTTCTGGTTCTATGTCACATCTGAGTTTAGAAGGCTATCTACTACGCCCCTTGCAATCCCACACTGTCTGTTACCCAAGGACCCTCTCTGTGAAAATAGATACACACTGCCACCTTGTGGATCAATCAAGTATTGCGGAGTAGTGTTAAGAGGTTCACACTTGTAAAAAATATCAAATTCAACAGTAACAAATAACACACTCATAGTTCACCTTTTCAACTGAGTTCAGTTCAGTTCATTTAACTTTTGGTTTTAAGTGAAGAAATGTGAGTATTTATGTGTTTATCATGTGCTGTGCTATCTCTAGTTTGAACGTTAATTCTCTTTATGGAAGTCACTTTGGATAAAAGCGTCTGCTAAATGCATAAATGATCATGTAAATGTATCACAGAGACCCACTCCAGGCACTGACTAACCTTTAAATGCATCTCTGTTCCTCACAATAAAATATTATAAGTACTATTTCCCATGGAAAATCACTTTGTGTGCATAAAATGGCTTGACTCGAACTCGAATTATTTTCAAACATATTTGTATCTTTCATGCTTAAGAAAAAATAAATCAGAAAAAGATGACATTTGTCTGTTTTCTGCCAGGCAGCAGGACCATTGGGACTGTTGAGGGGTAAAAATAGTCATTGCTTAGGTTACTCCCCTTGTCCCTCCCACTCAGCCTCCTATGCCTGGAAGTTAGATAAGACTCAGATCATTTCCAAAATAGCAAACGCGCGCACACACACACACACACACACACACACACACACACACACATACACTGCTGTACAACTAACTCCATGTGCCTGGCATGGGGTTGCCATTCTCAGATTTTTTTCTCTAAATTGAATGAGCAAAGTCAGAGGCCCTTTTTAACATCTTAATTAAATTTAATTAAATTAAATTAATCTTATTAAAACTAACATACATTTCAGTCAAACATTTTCTGGATTGAAAAGTGTCACTCCAGGCTCCATATGCAGTAAGTTTGTGCAGAGTATTGAAAGCTGACAATAGCCACTTGATTAAGATGTTCCTGTTTATTAAATAAGTGGTCAATTCAGTAATGTGTATTTCTGGTCATATGACACAGGTGGGTGAGACAGGGCGAAAAGGTAAGACAGAGAAACAGACAGACAGATAAACAATAAGTCAGTGGATTGAATGGGTCTCTAATTTCAAGGTTATGACCATGCATAGCACACAATGAGAAAGAAGGGACACTGTTGCAAATTACTGAATAAATAATTCAATTTAAAATGTTGATTGAGAAAATATTAGGCCTCTATCATAAAATAATGTGGTGTAGGCTCTTTCCTGTAGACTTTGCTGTGTCCCACATCATGAGATAAACTGTCCCACATTAGGGAGCTGCACATTGCCCCTGAGAGTCCTACTATGGCACTGATTTCCCCTTTAACTCTATCTGTATTCTCTCTTTTGGTTTGACTTTTTTCAAAACTGAATTGTACTGTGAGAGAAAATGAGCAATCCAGAAAAATAAAGAAAAATAAAGTCATAGCCCTGGTATTCCAGGTTACCGAGTGAGAAAAATAAAGTCATAACCCTGGTATTCCAGGTTACCGAGTGAGAAAAAAAGAATGAGAAAATTTGATACAACAGACCAAATAGAAAATTGGCAGCTAACACTAACAGAATGGGACACAGAAACTTACTTTTGGTTTCATTTTGCTATGCCCAATTCAGCTGGTTCGCTATTCAGTGTGTATTACATTTTTGGGTTCTTTTTCTTACAGACACCACTCGGTGACCTCAAACAACAGGGGACAATGAAAGAGTTGAGAATCAGAATCAGCTCTGTCCACTATGTGCTGTATGCATATTGTTTCATTCTTTTGTTGTATTAGTTTATAAAAATATATAAAACCCAAGATTAATCTGTTTCTTGTGCTACATCCCAAGGTGTGAATATGCTTACAATTACAATGGGTTGCAGGAATGTTTGTTCTTTCGAGTACTGTTGTTACTGATAGCATGCCATCTGACCTGAAACCAGATTTCACATTGTAATGTACCACAGTTGCTGTCCAAATCGTGTCCCACTGTAATGCTTTTCACATGCAGGACCCAAATGCACAGTAGATTTGAAGTTTGAACAAAAACTCTTTACTCACAGACCAGGAAATTACACAGAACAGGCTACTACAAAAAACACAACAGACTACAGCATGCACACTGAACATGAACATGAACAATGGTCAACAAGGAACTGAGGAAACATGAGGAGACTAATAACTAGGGAACAAGACTGGGTAAAGGTGAGGGGCGGAGCTTGGAAACACATGGCAGGGATAAAAAGAGCACAGGACCAGGAAGTAGAGAGACAGGAAGTCAACTTGTCATATGAGGAAGCATTTGTGTGTCTCATCAGTTATTGGTTCTGATATCCAAGGAAACTTTGAAAATAAAATTCAAATATGAGAAAGCCCAAAGAATGTATTTAAAAACAGATATAGACTAACTTGTGCTAAGCTAGGCTAGGCTAATTTGTTTTGTTTCTTTAATTCTGAACAAGTAATCTAGGTTTGCAGTATTCACTGTAAGTGGGACTACTGGCCTGGAAGTGAATTATTAATTGAACAATGCTAAATTATGCTAAATTAAACTAAGCTACACAAAGATATGATATGCTATACTCATTACAGGCTGGGCAGCAATTTCAAACAGTGTCAATGGAACTAAATATTTTTTTTGTTTACCTCCACTATGCCTCTACCAGGTGTAGGAACAGAAGCTGACCTTGAACCTTGAATAAATGTGCTTTAGGCTTGAAGGAAGGTCTTCAATGTGTTGAAACTGATACAGACAGTGTGTTGCAGCAATATTTCATGTATGACCCTGCTGGATCTTGACCTTTGACATTGATTACTTGAGAAGCACATCTGACCTTTGTTGGGAGTAAATGTGCCAAGTTGGGTAAAGATCCTTCAATATATTGCACAAACACTGTGAAGTGCATTGAAAATTCTATGGGTTTCACTGGGAGATGCACTAGGACATGGTGGTCTGGGGCTATAAAACCACAAAGCTGCCAAATCCAACTTCTAAAAATATACTCCAGAGATACATAGCTTTCAGAAAAATATAATGAGAATTTGCCTAAGAGAACATGTAGACCCCATTTTGGGGCTCTTGGCTAACAGACTACATTCAGTTTAATTACATTTACATTTAATTACATTACACATAGACATTTCTGTTCATGCTGGGGAAAAATCGTATGCTGATGCAACATGCATAGAACCATGCTTACAACCTTGATAGTCCCGCCCCTCTGTAAGCGTCCGGCGGTAGCCGCATGGCTTTATTCACATCCTTAGTCATTCATTCTGCTGGTGGAGACGATACGAGTCAGTCTTCGACAGTGAATTTTCCTCTGTTTCAAGGATCAGTTCCTCTTTAAGGTGTGTACAGTCGCTTCCGTATCATATTTCTCACCAGCCTTAAAATCAACACGAATTATCTAATTTCTGCTAAGATGATGCAACATATCTGTAGCGTTGCCGACACAATGTGTTTAACGTTGATGTTATCCTAGCCTGTCTGATGGGCAGTACATGGCTAGGGAGAGCACATGTAGGCTACATATCGCATGAACTTGAAATTGGCTATTAGTCTATGAGAGCTTTGGCAACATTTTCGTGTGGGTTTCGTAGAGGAAGACATTTACTTTTTTAACATTTACTTTTCGCTCCTGAGCGATATCCAGGCAACGTTGATTTAACTTTAATGTAAGTTATTTTATCGACTTCCCGTAACAGCGTTGCTATTTGTTGGTTATAAATTTTAGTGAGTTGGCCATTCAGTTACGCCGTGGACAGGAATGAATGCGTAATGTTAAATGCATAAGCGGTCATTCAGAGCTCATTTTTGGAACTAGGCCAGAGCAACCCGAATTTGTTTAAGTTAGTTGTGACCTAGTTGTCGACTGTAGACCTAGTCCGGGACAGATGTCACAGCTGTCTAAGGGTGTTAATCCGTTTTTGCACTTGATATTCCGTTTTCTCTTTTTCGATTGTGAGTTGGCATGCTCTAACAGATATCTCTTTGCTAAAATGTCCTACAGTTTGCAAGATGTGTGGTATATGGGCGTTATTCGGCAGCGATGAATGTCTGTCGGCCCAATGCTGCTGCGCCATGAAGATCGCGCACCGTGGGCCAGACGCTTTCCGGTTTGAGAATGTCAACGGCTTCACCAACTGTTGCTTCGGCTTCCACCGACTGGCAATCGTGGACCAACTGCACGGTATGCAGCCGCTGCGCATCAAGAAGTTCCCCCACCTGTGGCTTTGCTACAACGGCGAGATCTACAACCACCACAGAGTACGTGTACATTACTAACCCCTGCTATAATCAGTAATGTAATAGGCTCTCATACTGTGACTACTACACTATTTGCTGATAAAGCAATCATGTTTCGTTGTCCGACCACATCCCACTACTAGGTAGAGTAGGCCTAACATTTTAGTAATTCATAACTAATGCGTAACTGGTCAGGACTGGGTCAGGCAGTGTAAAAGTTTCCAAATCCAAACTTCTATCTTCTAGTCAACTGATATGCTTAAGAGAGTAAGCAAATTGGTCGAGGAAGAATATGGTACAGAAGAGAACAATCTAGACTGAGTTGGTTGGAAGGGCGAAAACTAATGCATTAAAGTAAAGTCTCTCTCTCTCTCTCTCTCTCACACACACACAAAATGACATGTTTAGCTGAAGAAGGTGTTTGAGTTTGACCACCAGACGCACATGGACGGTGAGGTCCTGCTGCACCTGTACAATCGCTTCGGCTTTGAGAAGATGGCGTCCCTGCTGGACGGCGTGTTTGCCTTTGTGCTGCTGGACACAGCCGACAGGAAAGTGTGCTTGGGCAGAGACACGTATGGTGTCAGACCCATGTTCAGACTGCTCACCGAAGATGGCTTCCTCGCCGTCTGTTCTGAGGCCAAAGGTGAAGACACACACACACACACACACACACACACACACACTACAGCGGTTAGAGTGGCAGAAGGCTACTGTGCTTTATTTAACAATATCTTTAGTCCGTTTTGTCCAGACAACACCAAACTTTGCGATGCACTCACTCGTGCCATTAGCAAGACACATACCAAATTTGAGGTCAGTTGGATGAATGGTTCGAGACTTCTCTGTTCTCTCAATCCCCCCTCTCCTTCCTCTCCCACCTCAACTCGGGCAGGCTTGACTGAGATCACCCACTCCATGACATCCCAGGCTAAGGTGATACCCTTTCCCCCTGGCCACTTTGAGGTGTTCAACCTGAAGACCAGTGGGAAGGTGGAGTCTATCCAGATGGATCGTTTCCACAGCTGCATAGATGAGCCAGCGCACATCACCTACGACAGCATGGAGAAGCTGCCTGCAGGTAGGCGTTGTGTGTGTGTGTGTGTCCTAGGTGTGTCTCAGGCGAACCTTTGTGTGTGTGTGTGTGTGTGTGTGTGTGTGTGTGTGTGTCCTTGGTGTGTCTCAGGCGAACCTGTGTGTGTGTGTGTGTGTGTGTGTGTGTGTGTGTGTGTGTGTGTGTCCTAGGTGTGTCTCAGGCGAACTTTTGTGTGTGTGTGTGTGTGTGCGCGTGTGTGCGTGTGCGCGCGTGTACCAGGTGTGTGTCTCAGATGAACCGTGTGTGCGTTTGTGTGCCAGGCGTCTGTTTCAGATGAACATTTGTGTGTGTGTGTGTGTGTGCACCAGGTATCTGTCTTAAGTGAGCAGTATGAGCCAGATGTCTGTATCATCTCCATGCTCTGTCTGGGCACACATACAGCTAGATTCTGACATTTTTCATGCTTTAAAGATTTTTAACGTTAAGCCATGCAGAAATGACAGTTATGGATAGTTAAGGAACAACCGTATTGGCGTAATGTCAAAAGTGCCCATGTACCAGGTTGTCCAGATATGCTCTGAAGCTAGCATGCTAAACAACCAACACCAGGACTGTGTCATCACATTCTACCAAGTGTCACTACTGTGTTAGATACAGGGTTTCTATTGGTCAGGGAATTTTTGGAAAATCATGGAATTTCAGTACAGTCTGTTCCAGACATGGAAAATCAGCATCAAAACTGTGTTCAAGACAGCTTTATAGTGAAAGTATTTCAATGAAAATACTTTGTGGCAGCTTTTATCCCTGGGACAACAGTTCCTGACTGTCCTCGCTGTCAGAACTGGTTTGATTGACACTTGAAGGGACACTGCTTAGATCTTGCAGATTTTTGCTGCTACAGTTACAATTACAAAGAGGGTTTTTTAAGTTTTCATTTGCAAAGTTTTCAAAAATACTTGCAGGTTGCTTATAGATATGTATGAGCAGGTTTGGCCTTCTTACTAGGGACCCTGGATAAAAGTAGATTTGGGCGCCATTTCCTTACATATCCCCTTTAGTTAGAGCCAACTAGTTCAGTGATCATTACTGGTCTTCCTGACCTTACTGTGGTTTCTTGTCTTCGTGGTGATGATCCCTGACCTCTCTGCCTCTTCTCCAATTGGTCAGGCTTCCAGATGGATGTGGTGAAGAAGAACATCAGGATGCTGTTTGAGAATGCTGTCAGGAAACGCCTCATGGCCCACAGGAGGATTGGCTGCCTCCTCTCAGGTAACCATACCTGTCCAGTTAGCTCCACACTGAGCCTCATGCACAGGTAACTGGCTTGCTTATAGCGGTGCATTCTGGACTTGATTTTGACTGAATGGAATTTCACACTGACCAAAAGTCCATAGGCACAGTCAATGCTACCTGACTTTATCAAGCTGATTGCAGATGACTGCAGCCACTGATGGGTTGGAAAAAAACCCAACAGTAACCAATTGGATAGAAATAGGAAAGGGCTTTCAACCTAGAATGCATCGCTGGCTGCAGTCTAGAATGCATTGCTGTCTAAAGTCATGTGGTGTTGAATTCGTCCCACTTCTGGACCCTGATTGCTCTCTGATTGGTTGTCTGCTTCCTGATGTCATAATAATATCCCACCCCCTATCTCTGTTCTGTTCTCTGATAGGTGGGTTGGACTCCAGCCTGGTGTCTGCTATGTTGGTGAAGTTGGCCAAGCAAGAGGGATTGAAGTACAACATTCAGACATTTGCCATCGGGGCAGAGGACAGCCCTGATGTGAAGGCTGCGCGCAAGGTGTGTGAACGGCTCTCATCTCGTTGTGTTTGTTGGGTTGGTTGGTTGGGTTAGGGATACAGTACCACAATACAGCAGCACTTACACAACTATTGTGTAAACATGTTTTGGAAAATGGACCCCAGGTCCATGAGGCTGGAAAGATGGGTCCTGGACACACCAATGAAATGGTGCTGACGCCCAGGGCTGTTTGATGAGTTTAGTCTCAGAATGACTAGAGGAGTGAGGTAGTGGTAGAGTTCCATGGTCTCTAAAGGCCTCTCTGAGGGGGGGGGGAAATCCGTGGTGATTTCATCACACAGTCTTTCTTTCCTCTCTCTCACCCTTACTCTCTCTTTCTTTCTCTCTCTCACTCTCTTCTCTTCCCTCTCTTGCACACTCTCCCTCCCCTCATTCTAACATTCTCTGTCTCATTCTCTTGGTCTTCACTCAATGCCAGAACTACAGAGATTGCTGACAATGTTTGAGATTTGATCATCAGATTATGATCCAAAGGAAGGAGCCATCTTAGAGACGTGTGCTTTCAATTTGTTTGGATCTGTGGTAGGATCTTCCAGAGAGAAGTTGTCAGTCTCGTGAAGTTTGTAGCTGTGAGAATCACATATGGAGTGTTCTCATGGAGTTTCAGATTTGTGATAGGCCCACCTGTTGCCATGTTGTATCACCATGTTGTCTATCCAAAAGGGGTTGTCAAACTTTATTGGACCGGGACCCCTCATGGAGCAGAAAAGTTTCCAAGAACCCCTCATTCACAAATTTAACCATACTGACTTATATCTATTTGTTCAGTTATATGCTAGATGCTATTTTTGTAGCAAACTTTTTCATGTATCCCCTGGCAAGTTGCTCTAGACTGTTGGGGCCCCCGGACCCCAGTTTGAGAACCGATGGTTTATACCAAATAAGAAAGTAAAGAGAGTGTGTGAGAGTAAAATGTCCTGCTCTCTGATGTTGTTTATTGACTCTTTGTTTGTTTGTTTGTTTATTAATCAGGTGGCTACACACATTGGCAGTGAACATTATGAGGTTTCCTTCACCCCAGAGGAGGGTATCAATGCCATCGAAGATGTCATCTTCCATCTGGAGTGCTATGACATCACCACGATCCGCGCCTCCGTTGGTGAGATTCAATATAGCAGTTCAGTTAGTTAGTCACATCCGCAGCACCAACTGTACAACAAACTCGCGATGAATCATCCGCATATACACACACACACACACACACACACACACACACACACACACACAGGGTTCTTGATAGATGAAATAGCCATTCACATATCTGTAAGGGCCACATACAGTATGCATGCATCCACGGCACTCCTCTGACCTCTGTCCCCTGTGAGAGCGCTCCTCTGACCTCTGTCCCCTGTGAGAGCGCTCCTCTGACCTCTGTCCTCTGTGAGAGCGCTCCTCTGACCTCTGTGAGAGCGCTCCTCTGACCTCTGTCCTCTGTGAGAGCACTTCTCTGCCCTCTGTGAGAGCGCTCCTCTGACCTCTGCCCTCTGTGAGAGCGCTCCTCTGCCCTCTGTCTGCGGTGAGCATCACATATGCAGCTTTCACTAGAGATAAAATGGACAGATCCAGACATCTGTTGTCATGACCATATGCATCGTTTGTCAGCATTTGTGTCCCTCCAAACCTTCTGCACAGCCTGAGCTGAGCTGTGTGTGTGCGTGTGTGTGTGTGTGAGTGAATGTGTGAGTGAGAGGTAGACAGAGAGGTCTGTGTATCCAGTGATTTTTAACTAAAGGGGTGTTAGCGGTGTGCATTCCTTTTTCTGCTGATTAGCTGCAATGAAAGGCCGTGTGGCTCACATGAGAAAAGGCTGTGTGTTCCAGGAGATTAGATATAGCTCTGTGTGTGTGTGTGTGTGTGTGTGTGTGTGTGTGTGTGTGTACGTACGCATTTGTGTGAGAAAGTGGCCATTCAGCACAGAGACTATTGAGTATGTCGCCAAACAGCCCCACTGAAGACAACATCTATTCTGTGAGGCACCCAGGCTGGCAGGGACTTTACCCCAGCAAGGGAAACAGCTCTGGGAACAGGGCTTGGTGTAGACACAGAGTTTACCCCAGCAAGGGAAACAGTTCTGGGAACAGGGCTTGGTGTGGACACAGTTTCTATTTCTGTGGGGCTTGGCATGTGTATGCAAGCTTTCATATAGGAAAGAAGGCGTCTTTAGTTTAGTGGTGAAGATTCTGTGTTTTGGGAAACTTCCAGAATCTTACTTGCAGTGCTGTCACTCAGCTATGTGCGAAACTCAAGATCAAGACAAAACCGGTTGCAAGTGTTTGTGTGTGCGTGTGCGTGCGTGCGTGTCTGTGTGTGCCCTCATGTGCCCCATGGGTACTATTTCACAGAGTCTCCACTAGATGGTGCCAAAGACTCTCCTGTGACAGTGAAACTCCAGCCCGCCAGCTTTACTTCCTGAATCCTTGTAATGCAGCAATTCAAACGGTCTGATCTGCAGTTCTGCATGAGGTTGTGATGTCATTAGTAGGAGATGGGCAGTGACAGTATAGAATAGATTCAAGTTACAAAATAGAATATTTGAGATATGCACAAAGATCTCGGGGGGCTCATCTATTTTGTGTGTGTGTGTGTGTGTGTGTGTGTGTGTATACAGGCATGTACCTGGTATCTAAGTACATCCGTGAGAAGACGGACAGTGTGGTCATCTTTTCTGGGGAGGGCTCTGATGAACTTACGCAAGGATACATCTACTTCCATAAGGTACAGACATACACACACACACACACACACACACACACACATGCTGGCACACACAAACAGTCATTACTAAAAATATTGCACACACAGATGCTCACCATTACATCACGTCATCATCAACATTTGAGTGTGTGTCAAATGTATGTGTGTGTGTGTGTGTGTGTGTGTGTTCTCTAGGCTCCTACTCCTAAAGCAGCGCATGAGGAGAGTGTTCGTCTCCTAAAAGAACTCTACCTGTTTGATGCGCTGAGAGCAGACCGTACCACTGCTGCTCACGGGTAAGAAGAAACACCACACACACACACACACACAAACTTGTACCTCAGCTCAATCATATACAGTCTATACTTTCTCATCACATTATATGCATGTTACTATTAACCTATACACACCACAAACACTCACACACACTCTATGGACACACTCATCTCAAGTTTGCCTTTTAGTTATAGAACAGTCACTCCATCATTCAAGTCATTACAAGGTAAATCACCCACTTATCTTGCCTCCATTTGAAGAATTAAACATAGTTCTCAGTTCTCATAATACACACACACTCACAGTTCTCATTATACACACACACACACACACACTCACAGTTCTCATAATACACACACACACACTCACGGGGTTTTATGGCCTTAGAAACTCCTCAAATTCAGTCTGAAGTTCTTTGCTCCAAATAAATGGAAGAAACTACAAGAAGTATTAAAAGTATTAAAGTTTTGAAAGAACATCTTGTGCCAGTAGACAAATTTAATATTTCACACAAATATAATTATAATTATAATTATTAATAATAATATTATAATAGTTTTCTTTTGGATTTTTTTTTTGTCTTTTTGAACTTTGATTCTGCCTTTGCTATCTGGGCACTTCTCTTTATGTGTTCCTTGTTGTCTTAGAATTAACATCTTCTGCCATTTGTAATAAGGGTGACAATTAAATGACAATAACAACCAAACTTTTACCAGCCAAAACAATTACTCCAATCAGTTAGTATTACATCTTTTGTTAGGTATGTGCCTAGATTACAATAAGCATCATGGTTGATCTTGTATTTGAACAGGTTTTTTACTTTTCTCTGTTGTGTTGACCCATACACTAAAAAAAGTCACTTTAATAAATGTTAATAAGCGCTCTGTATCTGGTTTATCATTTAATTAGTGACGCCGCTGGTGAAAGATAAGCTGAAGTGTGGTCTCTGTAAGGACTCCTACATCTAGTGTTAATTTCCTCCTCTTATCAGGCGCAATGCTGGATGGGAAACTCAAGTCAAACAGGCAAAAACTCAGTGTCAGTTTTAAATAAATGTTTGACTGACATGGATCTCCATCACAAAATTTAATAAATCGCTATTTAGTGTACTTAACTGCTCCATACAGCCGGCATTTTATACTCGTATGTAGTTGAAATACTGCTCTATAGTATGGGTCGACGCTATTGAAATTTAGCCCCCAGATTAACATGGGAATTAGCATTAAGTTTAAAATGGGTAAGGGGTGGGGGGTTGTTATATCGGAGCATTGTTGTAAAAGAGATTAAAGTTCAGTCATTTCCCTGAATAAAGAATGGTTGATGATGATCCCCATTTTCCCTTATAGTCTTGAGCTTCGAGTGCCATTCCTGGACCACAGATTCACAGCCTACTACCTGTCTTTACCTGAGGAGATGAGGGTACCCAAGGTTAGTCTTACCTGGCCTTTCCTCAGGAGAAGAGTTTGTGTTTTAAAGGTACCCTGCTATACATGTAGGAACATCTATAGGGTATCTTAAATTATTGTTCTGTTAGGTCTCCAAAGATGGTGTGTAACTTTAGTTGGGGTGAAGACATCCAGGGAGACCTTAACAGAGCCCTATGCAACCTTTTGAAATAGCCATAGAGAAAAGAGAGGATAGCCTGTCTGGCCTATCTGCCAAAGTTGACAAGTCATTCTTTCAGAAATACGCTGGACTCAGAAATAACAAGAAAAGCTCTGAGAACCTAGACCTCTGCCAAGGCAATATAGGGTTACTGACGCAATACAAATTCCAAACAAAATTTCGTCATCTATTCCTTGTCCTAGTACTCGCGTTGTCCAAAACTTTTGGAGTTCTGCAGTTATTTTATACACAGACAGACAGAACGACAGACAGACAGATAATGAAACAAAGAAACAAACAAAGAAACAAAGAAGAAACAAAGAAACTGGCAAAAACATAACCTCCTTGGAGGAGGTAATAATGCACTTCTCCAAGATGTCCCTGCAGCCATTTGTCCCTAACCTCCTGTTATTCAGCATAACTAAAAATATAATTTTTAGACGTTGCTGTCTTGCCTGTTATCTTATTTCATGGATATTCAGTGATCTAGCATTGTTAGTCCATTGGGAGGGCACTAATTAAATACACGAGAGCATGAATTTGGGGGATAATTCAGTGCTATCCACCAATGGCTCACGGTTTGGGCAATGCTAAGTAAAATTTACCTTTTCAAATTTGGCTGATTTCTCTGTATATTTCTATTCATTGGCTATTGCAGACAGCAAACCTAGGATCACATGCACCATAAAACACAAACTCATATAGACTTATAGATATAGATATAGACAATGGGTAAAAACGGTTTTGTGTGGCAGGCACCTTTAAGTGTGTGTGTGTGTGTGCGCGTGTGCGTGTGCGCACATGCGTCTTCACGCTTTAAGTAATCACTGTATTTGTGTGTGTCCAGAATGGTGTGGAAAAGCACCTTCTGCGTGACTCGTTTACCGGGGAGAATCTGATCCCTGATGAGGTGCTGTGGAGGCGGAAGGAGGCCTTCAGCGACGGTATCACGTCTGTCAAGAAGTCCTGGTACACCTGCCTGCAGGAGCACATTGAGTCCAAGGTATACACGCACACAATCACACACACACACCTCATACTCATCGAGATAGAGGTACACACACATCAAAAAGAAGAGAATGTCTGCACACTGTAGCGCTCTTTTTTTCTGTTTCACCAAGTCATGTTTTAAGCCTTTACACTCATCATCAGACTTCCCACGTACTTCCCAAATCACTTTTGGAGGTACAAACAAACACACACACACTTTTGACCGTCCCCCCTTCTTTCTACAGGTGAATGACTCCGACCTGGAGAGAGCTGCCAAGACGTTCCCCTTCAACCCCCCAAGAACCAAAGAGGCCTACTTCTATAGGCAGATCTTTGAGAAGCTCTACCCAGGCCGCTGCGAGTGGACCCCCCATTTCTGGATGCCCCGTTGGATCAACGCCACAGACCCCTCAGCCAGAACCCTGGCTATCTATAAACCCGACGATGACAAAGACCAGTAGAACCGTTCAGAGTCCAGAACTCTGTTTATCTACACGTGTATGATCCAGACAGGGAACGGTAGAGAACTGTCCATCTTACTTTAGAACCCTTCTTCTAGAAACACACATGCAAACACACACACACACACATTGCCATGATCACTGAGTGTCTGATAGAACAGTAACAGTAATGACTGCTGCTCATACACACACATGATTGAGTATTGCTTACATTATCCGGAGAGGTCACAAGGTCAAATGCCAGCCTGATTCACGTAATTACATGGAAATTCATATCTATCCCGTGGTTAAATTGCACACAGGCCATCTTTATATCCCATGAAACCACTTGGGGCATGGCTCTCCAACGTCACTTACTGCTATCCATGAGAAAATTAACTTTGAATGTGCTTTAAATATATTTAAGCCCATTTATTTAAATTAGCACTTTTATGTCCACCTATGGCCAAGGTAAGAAGCCCCACTGATCTTTCAAAGCTAGTGATATCCCTGCACTGCTGTGAGCCAGCAGCTTTAGCGTGTAGTGATATCCCTGCACTGCTGTGAGCCAGCAGCTTCAGCATGTAGCCAAAGTCTATCAAGACCATTTCCTCACCTGTACCCTCCCTCACCTGTGAGTTCCACCAGTCAGGTGTCTGTTTCCCAAAAGCATAGTTACTAACCAGTTGGTTGGCAGTGGGACTGCATTGCAACCAACATAGTACTATGCTTTTGGGAAACCGACTCCAGAGCCAGAAAAGCGCTGCAGTCCAGACCACATGCCGAAATCCTGTCCACCCGGATCCCTTTTTTATTTGGGTTTCTTGTTTTATTATTTGTTCTCTCAGAGCTGTTTTACAGGGTGAAGGAGAACCCTTATTAATGCATTTATTTTCTCATGTTCTTATGTACTTCTACAACTAAGTAAGACTTATACATATGTAATTGAATAAGTACATAATAAATGTAATGAGCATATATGTATATATATTTTGTCTTTAGGAATGCAATCATATGTGCAACAAAACATCAGAAAGATTATTGACGAAAAAATATCTGCGCAGAAATGTGCTGGTGCTACTTCTAATTTTAGAGAATATCAATATAAAAGTTTGAAAAGTTAGTCTATATAAGAGTTATTGCATGAAGAGCCTTGATTATGAAAGCAGCATATTGCTTCTGTTTGTTGTATCTGATGTAACCTGGCGAGAGAGTTCTCTTGTAATAGATTCAAACTTGCCTACACTGAGAGACGCTGCCAGCAGGGGGCGGTACATCAACACAGCTAAACGTTCTCCGTGCCATAGCATGGTAGACAAAAAACTCCGAAGATTCAGGACTCAGGATAAACTGAGAGCCTGTATTACAAATACAGATGCTCTGATATACTCAAAAAGAAATAACGTTCCACCAATAAAGAAAATAATTTTAATATATTTAGCCACATTACACAGAAATACAAGACTCATATCATATGTAAAACCTTGACTCACAAGGTGATGGCGAAAAGCCACAAATCTGAGAGAAAAGTAAACCAAAGACAAAAAGATGTTTCGTTACAGCACATTCGGTTTAAGGGAGAATGATGGCAGAGACGAACGAGGCACTAGACAGTGGGGTTGGCAGTGCAATTTCTTCGTGTGCCTTGGGCAAAAAGCTATGATTTGACAAATCACAACAGCTGTTGCGACACCTCTTCGGCAGGTGAACATGATGAGGCTTTGACATATAGTCTACGTCAAAAACGTAAAGTCTCTTCACAGGCTGATGTACGCCTGAGGAAACTCAAATTTGGGCTGACGCTCACTGAGGAAACTCAAATTGTCACCACTGATACATTACAGCTACATGAAACACAATGAGAAACCGAAATGTTTTATTTGACTTTACAGTATGAACCAACTATACATTTTTCTTAAAAAAAAAAAAAGAGAACATAACAAGGCGTAAAAGTGAGCGGCACCGCCGCTCGTAGAGGGGAAACAGTTGGCGCGAGAGGCACACCTTGACGCACGGGCGCTCCGCTAGCGTCGCTTGTCGTAACTCCGTATTGTGTTCCACTCATAAGAATCTGCAGAACACAGGAAAGAACATTTTTTAGGTAAGCTTAAGCCAGATTTGTGGCGTGTGTGCGTGGGAGTTCACTTTTTTCCTTTTTAAGTCGTGGGAACCTTGAGCGCGTTATCCGGGTGAACGGCAGGGGAGATGAAGCAGTGGAGGGTATAAGGCTGTGCGAGTTCGGCTTCTTACATGTCGCCTGTAGTCCCTCGTTGTAGCAAGGGTGCATTACTGAACAGAGCCATGACCTCCTGCTGAACGAGGTGGCCTATGAAACCCCCGATAGTAGCTGTGCTGTTTGAAATAACAGTTTGCAGACACTTGTCATAATGTGCAGGTAATCCCTTCCCAAAAAAGAATGTTGTGGTGCTGGCTATGTGGGTACTGGTGCCCAATTTAGAAAAGTCTCCCTTATGATTCATATTGGCTTGCTTGCCATGTAAAACTTGATTAGCATGAGGGTTTAACGCCTCAAGCTGTTCCTTCAACCCCTTACAGGGTTTAAGCACACTCGACCTTATAAGGTGATTGGACCTTTCAGATGAAAATCTGAGCCATTTCCCTGAATTGTACTAGGGAGCCGGGGATATTCCTATTTGTACAGTCAATATAATTAAAAACGGGGACTGTCCCTGGAAGTCAGGTTGTCTGGTCTTCCTACCTTATCACCCAGTGACCAGTCTGAGCGTGTAAGTTGTTGCTGAGACTGGCACTTCTCTCTTGTTAGCAGTGTGTGTGTACTGTATAAGCAGAATGTATGTAGCCACACACCACACCACATCACATAGGGGTGGGACAGGAGAATCAGTAGAACAGAAAATCTAATTATTCAATCTACTGGAATCGTATACCTCTGACCTTATCAATTCCTCTTATCAATGCTGGCTTTAAAAATCTTAAAATCTGAGGTAGCTGAGATGAAATAGATGTTTAAAGGTTGGCATAGGCTACACAAGTGGAAAATACACTTTTATATTTTGTAACACCTTTTAAAGTATCTTACGTGTAAGGAAAGTATATTTTGTCGAGTAATGAGTTTTTGTAACATGCACTTGAAGTGCTCTTGTGTTATGCTCAGTTATTCAATGCACTGACAACACACAAGTGCTGCATTGAAGTACATTAAAGACAGCTTAAGCATACACTTTTAAGGACTTGGGTTGCTGTAGGATAGGCCTAGGGGAGCCTGAGGCTTGAGGTTAATAGGTCAAGCCTGGCATGAGATTAGGTTAACAGCTGAAGTAGTGTTGGTGAAATGTGTGGGACTTGAAAAGTTGATATAAGATAAGAAAGGGACAGATGGGCCTTTAAAATCTGTGATGGACCAGGCTAGGCTAGGTGAGCTGTGGTGGCCTTTTTGTAAACCGAAATGGACTTTCATATGACGAGGCCCCTCAAATATGATTCAATTCTGACCAAAGCTCCCCAAATAGTTTGCTCAGCCGGTACGTCTAAAAACGAGCCATTAGACTGTATTAGGGCCTCAGTAGCTCTTTTCCCAAGATTGGTCAGACCAATCACATTGCTCCAATCACATGTCCTCATAGAGAGTCACCTATACATACCCTAGTGGTAGCTGATCATCTTATCAGCATGCAGAGGCAGTTTGAAAGACAACCGCCGATTCGCCCCTTGGATTGAGCCCGGTCTATTGGTCATGGCCAGTACTAATGAACCCACAAAGGACATAACTGACATGAATCAACTTCATGACTGGCTGATTCATGCCAGTGAAGTCTTTGAGGGCTCACAGTTTAGTGTTATGGAGGACATTGGGATTCACCCACTGATTTATCCTTTCTCTGTGTTCAGATGGGTGGAGGGAATAAAATGTCCTTATGCTATAACTGTTGTAAATAGCATGCTATGAAATTACATTTTAGTAATGGTGTTAGTATTATTTCATATTATTTCAAAGAATTTTTCCAAATTACTGGAGGGCCCCAGCCCCCACTTTGAAAACCACAAGACTAGGCTAGGCTAGGCTATAAGTGAGAGGTGGGCAAGGTTAGACTATGCTATAGGTGAGAGATGGGCTAGGCTAGGCTATAGGTGAGAGGTGGGCTAGGTTAGACAAGGCTAGTACAAAGATGGTAGATAGGCGGAGCAAAATACTTCATGGTAGTTCATGTCTGTGAGAGCAAAGTGGGGATCAGTTCCCATACATAAATAGGCGTGGTGTTGATGTGCTTGGCTGGTGTAGACAGTCTAGCACACCAAAATAATCTTGGTGCACACCTGAATTGAAGTAGATTTTCTCTGTAGTGGAGAGTCATTCTACCACAACTTTTTCCTTAAATGGGCAGTAGGGCTTAGAGATCATGATACCGTGGCCAAAATGTACATCCATTGCTCAGAAAAATAAGGCAGTGTGTGCCTCTGCACTGCATAAAGGGGGAATAGTGGCTCTTGCCTTGTGTAATCATGGCTCCAGGAAGTGGCTCGTAATGAAGCTCCACCTATAAACCATCTCTGGCAAGGCTATAAGTGAGAGGTGGGCTAGATTAGGCTAGGCTATAAGTGAGAGGTGGGCTAGATTAGGCTAGGCTGTAGGTGAGAGGTGGGCTAGATTAGGCTAGGCTATAGGTTAGAGGTGGATTTGAACACTTGCCTGGCTCCTCCTGACTCCTCTTCCCCATCAGACCCACAAAAGAGTTGATTTTATGCCCTGGAACACAACGAAACAGGAAGGAGTCATTAGTGTCAGACATCAGAACTCACAGAGCACACACACACACACACATACTGACACTGCACATGGCACACATACAATGGACCATACCTAGACATGGGGATAGCAGCTGTGTGTGTGTGTGTGTGTGTGTGTGTGTGTGTGTGTGTGTGTGTGCGTGCGCGCGTGTGCTCATGCTCTCTGTGATGCTGCTTCCTAATAGTAGTACCTGCGCTTTATCTCAAGGACTCCTTGTCCTTATTAGGTGTGTGTCTGTGAGTGTGTGTGTGTGTGTGTGTTATATAGTATATAGTAACCTCTTTGCAGGGGCAGCAAGTGATCTATCAGTCAGTATGTGGTGTGTGAAGAGGCACTGAAGGAAGTGAAGTCAGTTTATGGGGATCACACACACACACACACACACACACACACACACACACACACACACACAAACCCCTAAACCCCTCTCTTTTAAAAGAGCACATAATTCCCTGGGTTGCCCTTACCATGAACACCACACCCAAGCTCATTATCACTGAAGACTTGACTGAGTATGGTTGGACCAACATGGGACTGGAGTGTGTGTGTTTGTCTCCCTTTAATTGCATGTAAGTGAGCTGCATGTGGGATAACAGTATTTGCAGACCTCACACTTAAAGCCACTAGGGTAAACAATTGTGTGAGTGTGTGTGTGTGTGTGGTGTGTGTGGTGTCCGGAGGTCTTTGCTTTGCCGGATATTGCGTTTTTGTCTCATTGGCAGACATGTCTATGCGTGCGCTAACACTGATGAACCATGCTCATATCCTGTTTAAGGCTCAATGGCAGAACACAGACGCCAAAGAGGGAGAGAGGGGGTGTGTCTGACATTTTTTACACACACACACTCACACACACACACACACACACACACACACAAATACACATACAACCTTACATGTGTGCACGCACATACAAACATTCTGTCTCTGTCTCATTACAATAATGGAAGTACCGGTATATGCTTTGTACTGACCCTCCCTATGCACACACGTGCGCGCACACACACACACACACACACACACACACAGTGCTGAAATGCTGACAATGCCAAGCACCATAATTACTGTTTTGTCATTGTAGCTTTCTCTGGTCCTTACACTTTCTTTACATTTTGTGAATCCATTGTCAGTATTGCGGCAAATCTATACATAGATATATATGAAACAAAACTGCAGTATTTAAACTGAGGTTTTGCTCCCCATGAACTACAATCAGAGAAATAGACTACTCATTAAACCCGTCCCTGCTGTAAACGTGTTGCGCGCTAATCGTTTTCTCAATGCGCTTCAGTATGTGTTGCACATCCTGTTGCGCGCTAGTCTTTTTCTGAATGCGCTTCACAAGTATAGAAAAGAAAGGTGTAGGCTATGATGCTAACATATCTGGAATAGAAACAGGTCTGTTCTGGTTTATTTCTGTCTGAAATGTCTGCGGTGATTTGTTTTAGGGCATTAGGAATGTGCAGAGATGGTACTCACTTTTTCGGGTAATCTGTGCATTCGCTGTAGGGAAAAAGACAAAAAAACAAAACAACACAGGAGTCAATAAACCATCTGGCGCACCATTTCAGTGTTCACTGACATTAAATTCTTCTCCTTCCACCTCCGATATGGGCATATTTCAAAGTGGTTTCTGACATGCTGCGCAAGGTGGCAACCACTTAAGACTATCTATAAGCAATGCGTGTATGCTCTTACCGGAGGAGCGCTTGCCCATCAGCCCGAAAAATTGATTGGGTCGGGGCTTCCTCGTCATTCTCCGCAGTATCTCTCTGAATGGGTCGGAGGGAAACCACTCATCCTAGTAAGAAATTAGATCAGTGTAACGTAAGACGACAACGTGATGGGAGTAAGTATTTGATGCGATCGATACAAGTATACAACCTAACCCGTATATTCTGCAGCAGCCGATGTGCTTACTTTGGTTCACTTGGTTAGTTTAGACAATTTACATTAATTATTCTTAGTCTTATTAATTATTTCTATGAAAAGCTCGTCTCTGACAGTTTGGGACATCTCAAAACACACAGCATACTTTAAAAGCAACGATCCATTTGACTGAGACGCCCGAGGCTGACGAAGATGGAAAGCGGACCCATGTCAGCCCTCGAGCGCTTGGCAGCGGTCCAGCCCGCAATGTCAAATGGAAAACGTGCAGTACATCCTAAAGCAGTCGCCAGGATGTCGTGATGGCTAGACAAGCAATCTCACGATTAAAACATCAAAGCGCTTCAAGCTGTACTGATAATCATTATCAGTAATACTCAATTCAATTAATATATATATTAATAAATATATTAAAATATATTTATATAATTATATTTATAGAACTCCTTTTACAATAGTATTGTCTCATGGGGCTTTACAGGAAGGAGCACCCAAGAGCAACAGGGCCAAGGAAAAACTCCCTTGTGGTAGTTAGTATAGGAAGAAACCTTGGGCAGATCCGCGGTTCAGGGGGCTAACCCAACTGCCAGGGGTCATGCAGCAAAAGTAGGAAAAACAGTGGTTATCATGATAGACTACAATTTGTCCATGACTTTAGCTGAGTATCATAATAATTCCAAAATAGTGTCTCTATTCAGAACACTGGAGTCATTATAAAGATAACTTATTTTTTCAAAAAAGTTTCACGTAATTTCATCGAAACTAACCGTTTCAAACTGTTTATCCACGCAAATCAAACAAACTGGTTTCAAAAGTCTTGAGAAAAAAAACCCAAACAAACATACAAAATAATAATAATGATAATAATAATAATAATAAAAACGCACCGTATCAGGTGTACAGGCACTTAAATAGCCCAATCTATTTATACCAGACATCTTGAAATGATTTAAATTATAATAATTTTAACAATGAAAGAGCAATTAAGGTAAATTGATTTTACAGCCACTTTAAGTGCGAACGGGTAAATATCGTTACCTGTATTTGAATGCTGTTTGTCCAGTAATCTGGATCCTCTTTGGCACCAAATTCCTCACAAAATACTTGTGCCAGAAACAAGAAAAGCACTGCAGCTGATAGGAGTGATTTCATGCTGAAGCAGGTTCCTATGCGCAACTGAAGTCCGCAAATTCCTTATCCGTGAAGAGCGGCAAAGAGCGCACAATTACAACACGAATGCTAATGTATAATCAAGACAAGCTGGTCGTTCATAGAACTTAAAATATTACTTAATTCAATTTTCAGTATTAGTATTGTTTTGTAACTTCTCTGCGATACTATTTCGAGGCAGGAGTCCTTTCCATACACGCGCTCACTGGTCCTTCAGTTCCGCGGTGTTCTCTGCGCTCGTCCGTGCGCGCTTTGCCCCCGGTGCGTCTGTGTCTGTGTGTGAATGACCACACGGGAATACTGACTCGGGGCTTAATGCTGCTGATTTTATAACGACGGACCACGAGGCTGTCACCGGTAACTACAAATCAATGCAGGATGACAATTTATTTGGCACGAGCTTCCTTAAACTTTGTATGACTAATCGCCGTCTTGACTGGGCATCCGATTGCTGAAAGTAGTAAAGAACAACTGTAACCTTCTCTGGCACGCGCCTTACCGTGACCGTTTGAGACCGGGTGAGAAAGATCAGTGAAAGAGAAGAAACGGGTGACGCACACAATCTTGTATACGTAGGCATTACGACAAATGCCGCGTGTTAAAAAATAAAAGTGATTTATTGACTGTATACAGAAAAAAGAAAATGAAATAAAGCTATTGCCCTTTATTAGACGAAGTGTAGCCTATAACCTTGGCAGACGTAACCTGTCAGGATTGTCTATCAATACCCACATCTCGTTTGATTGCAATGAGTTATAACAAATTGAGTCATTGTCCTGACCATCTGGTCAAGGTGTGTTCCGTATGTTCCCCATGGTCGCCAGCAGTTGCCCATTCGTGATTAATCTCCACTGAGAAGTGACGTATTTGTTTTAAACATGTTCCAGCATATTAGTTGTAAAACATGACAAAACATTCATAAAACAAAGACATACTAGGTGATTTAATATAGGCCTATGAGCTATTAGATTTTTCCCTACCAGGACCTTTGCCTACCACGACATTTCCATTCAGAGGCTGCCTCGAGATGCACTAACCGTAAGATTTTAACTCGCACAATATGGGTATACAAACCATCACAATAGTCTAAAAACTGTTGCCTTTGAGGTAAATGTTTATTGACCAACCGACTAAATTGCCTGTGTGACTACCTAAACCGGAGCCCATAATGAGCCAAAGCCTGCTGTTTTATTGCAGTTTAGATGAGGAAGGCTGTCATATCTTGCCCAGCTTTAGCGCACAGTAATGACTGTTTTGCAGGACACGTCAGTGTGGAGGAGAATTATGTTTTTAATGAAAGCATAAATCATGCTGCCCGACTCGGAGTGGTCGAGCTAAGGTGACTGACCCGCGGAGGCCGGGCGGGCGAGCGTCTCGAGCGTGGCTCATTTCCATGTGAAAGCGCGCTTGTTTAAGCTCGCGCTCAGAGCTGGAGTGGCACAGGCGCCAAAACGCGGGTTCAACGCGTTCCATTCAGCACAACGAGTGCTTCACATCTCAAGAGCCTTTTCTATGCTGCGATGATGTGCCCTTATTTAATCATGTGTTAATGCCATATGCAAATATTAGGCCTGGAAACACAACGGGGCAAATCCCAAGATTCAGCTCTGAGCTCAAAGAGGCCTGTACATGTTGCTCATATAGCCTAGGTGTACAGGTGTGTATTCTTTTTAGGATGGAAAATGTGTGAAATATAGGTAACTTGTTCTAGCTAGATCTCATTGTTATATAACCTCTAAATGACAAATGTCCCTCTAGAATCATATAATAACAGTCAAATAAAATAATAATCTATACTCTTTTGATTCTGTGAGGGAAATTTGGTATCTGCATTTATCCCAGTTGTGAATTCGTGAAACACACTCACAGTGAGATAAAGCACACACTACAGTGGTGCCCGGGCAGTGAGGGGTTAGGTGCCTTGCTCAAGGGAGCAGTGAGGGGTTAGGTGCCTTGCTCAAGGGCGGTTCAGCCGTGGTCTACTGCTTGGGGTTCAAACTAGCAACCCTTCGGTTTCAAGCCTGAAGCCCTAACCAGTAAGGACCACTCCAGTCCTCATAATGTCATTTGTGTGAACCCAGCAAACATTTTCATATGGGTTTGGCTCTTTTCCCAGCCTGTGGCCATTTCCAACTGCACATTTGCTGAATCTATGTGTGACTGCTGTCTGTTCCAAGAGCAGCACCTTCATAGATGTTATAAGCAGGGAGTTGCTCGTTCCCCCATCTGGCCTAAGCAGGGACACTTCATGTCTTCACCTGGCTGGCCTAACCAATGAGTCTTCACATCTTCAGCTGTCAGGCCTCGTCATCACCAAACTCTCCTCGCCAATGATCATGCCTGCAGTGAGGCCGCCTGCCTCGAGCCATCGCCACACACTCTCCAGAGTGCCTTTTAATTATGGCCATCTCAGAGCCAGAGCTGGCACACACACTCACAAACACACACACACACACACACACACACACACTGGAGGGGGATACATCATCCTCACAGCAACTGTGTCCACTCATTCAATTAGGCAGAGAGACAGAGAGAGGGAGAGACAGTGGGAGAGGGTTGAACAGCTAAGTGTGTGTGTGTACATCTGTAAAAAGGAATAATGGAATTGACTGTACGTGTGAGAGCTGTGAGTGTGTGTTTATGTGGACAGTCTAATGAAGAGCCTGTGCTGTCTGTATAGAGGATCCCATAGCAATATTTAAGTTTACGATTCATTAGAAAAAGAGGGTGAGAAAGAGAGAGAGAGAGAGAGAGGTGGAGAAAGAGAGAGAGTGAGATAGAGGGAGAGAGATGAGGGGGGAGAGAGAGATTTGTAGAGAGAGAAAGAGAGGTGGATAGAGAGAGAGGTGGGGGGAGAGAGAGACATAGACAGAGAGAGAGAGATGGGGGTGAAAGAGAGAGAGAAAGAGAGAGAGGGATGGAATCAATGGCAGGAATCTATAGCATTAGGCAGCTTTTCAATGGAAGTCACTCACTCAGCACTCAGCAACAACTGCGTTGTAAGAGCAGGAAGACTGACACTGGTGCATTGGTGTCTTATTAGGAGTAAAACACACACACACACACACACACACACACACACACACACACACACACACCACATGAAGGCTTGGTTCCCTTCCGTCACATTCATTTGTGTCACATACACTGTATTACTGAAGAACAGCTACACTAGTTGTGCTTCCCTCATGACTCCCAGCTCTTTGCTATGAGCTTCACTGTTCTTACAGGACGTTTCTACTGTAAATGGGAATCCTAAACTCTAAGGGGTCCCATCCATTTGTTTAACTTTGCAAAACAAAATATTACTCACTCATATTTTCAGTGTGTGTAAAGCTGTAGTGGGAGAGGGTAAAAAATAGCTATGTGCATAGGAATGAGATAGAGTGAGTGTGTGTGTGTTTATTCGGAGGGGTCACGCCCTGTGGCTTCTGAAATCCCGCTTCCTTGTCTGTGGGTGTGTAGAACAAGACAAGAGGTGTCTGTGTGTGTGTGTGTGTGTGTGTGTAGAGCCAGCCCATATGGCACTAGCAGAAGGCCATAAGAGAAAGAGACAAAACTGAATTCTATTTCATATTTCTATTCTAATAGAACTATTTGATATTCTATATTCTAATAGAACAATTTAATATTCTATATTCTACACTTTTCATAAGTATGCCAAATAGGACATGGTGACAGTGTTCTTTTCCATCATGGTCTGTATGTTATGATTGCTATATGCATAATATGTGAGGTTTGGTGCCAAATGCTTTTCTATTGTACTCATTACTGGTGTGAGCTTCATTGTCGTCATCACTGATTGAGTGTACTTAATTCTGATCTGATGTTCCTTCCTGAAGGCCATGCTTTGCTGGTCCTGTCAGTAAGTGGGGTGTCGTGCTGACCTAGTAGCTGGGTTGTGCATGGATTCTATGACTATGACATGATCATTCCTTATCTTTGTTTACTTAAGTTTGGGTTCTTCATGCGCCTCTTCAGAGATACTCTGATCACGGCTTAATACCACTGTGTCTCTCTCCTGCTGTGCATAGCGAAATAAATCTACTCCTCGAATCAATGTCTGAGTGTGGCCGGGTCTCCTGCTTGCTGACGTAGCCTAAAAATTATCAGCTAGAGGGAAATGAACAGGTCAGTAAGTACACATGTACATTTACATTTAGGCATTTAGCACTTTTATCCAAAGCGACTTACAAAAGAGGATAACATTCAAGCTACAACACAATGAAAGAACGAACAAGGAGTGCATATTGCTAACATAGAAACTGCAATATTTTAAGTTGAAAGTGCAATAGTGCAGAGAAATTAAATTGTTAAGTGCATTCTCAAAGTTTATGCCAGGAGATATTCTTGGAAGAGCTGGGTCTTCACGAGTTTCTTAAAGGTGGAGAGGGTATCAGTTGATCTGGTAGCACTTGGGAGGTCATTCCACCAGCACGGAACCAGATAACAGAAGAGTCTGGATTGACCAGCACGAGGTGTTGGCCGTGCTAGAGCCATCATTCACCCTGTAGGCCACCATAAGTGCCTTGAATTTAATGCAAGCAGCCAAGGGTAACCAGTGAAGTTCAATGAACAGTGGTGTGACATGCCCTTTTTGGCTGGTTAAAGACCAGACGTGCAGCTGCATTCTGGATCATCTGTAGCGGTCTCACCACACAGGCTGGTAGGCCTGATAGGAGGACATTGCAGTAGTCAAGCCGAGAGATAACCAGGGTCTGTACCAGGAGCTGGTACTGGTTAGGTACGGCCTGATCCTCCTTATGGCGAATAGGGAAAAACGGCACGACCGAGGAAAGGTCAGTTAGTCATCAATCTTGACACCCCCCCCCCCCCACACACACACACACTCATGTTCTATTCTAAGCTTAATCCCAGAGAGGCATTGATGATGTCTTGTCTCTTGGTTCTATTTGCTGACAAGACTGGATATAAACGTTCAGACAATGATCATGGTGTTGACACAACCAGTCATCCAGATTTCATACACACACACACACACACAGAGCTAGCCATCACAAACCCACACACTCTGGAGCAGTTTCAGCCCAGGTTTTGTATGTATTTTGTGTGGCCCAACACTGCCTGTGTCCATGACGTTTGTGTCACATGCTCACACACACACACACGCACGCACACACTCACGCACGCACACACACACACACACGGTCTGGGCTCCAACAGGGCCTCTGCATGACTCTCATCTCAGTGCACATTGCTTCAATCCTCCCCTCTGTCACCTCACTAAGCTTCAGATCCTCTCATCAATCACACACACACACACACACACAGAGTTATATAAACACTCTTACTCACACAAAGCTATACAAACACACACACTGCCATAAAAACACACACACACAGCTATAGCTGTGAAAACACACGCAAACAGCTATACAAACAAACACATAAATTTATACAGGTGTGGTCATTCACACACACACTGCACACACACAAGTTCCAATCAGCCTGTACTTTGAGGATTTACTGCCAAGGTTTCGCTGCCAATCTGCTCTTGGTTGTGTTTTGGGATTCTTGTTGCCGTAGCGCTGAATGTCATGGAGACAGATGATCTGAGATCAGTAGTGATGCCATTTCTCTCCCTAAGGAGCTCTGGGGTATGAAATGCATCTCACACCACTCAGATGAGCCATGTTGAGTTTCTGTGTCTGGTGTCTTATCATGAGAGCCTTGAACATCACAAAAGTTTCACTCAGCGTTGTGTGTGTGTGTGTGTGTGTTTGTTTGTGTGTGTGTGTGTGTTTGTTTGTTTGTTTGTATGTGTGTGTGTATTTGTATGTGTGTGTGTGTGTTTGTATGTGTGTGTGTGTTTGTATGTGTGTGTGTTTGTTTGTGTGTGTGTGTGTTTGTATGTGTGTGTGTATTTGTATGTGTGTGTGTGTGTTTGTTTGTTTGTATGTGTGTGTGTATTTGTATGTGTGTGTGTGTGTGTGTGTTTGTATGTGTGTGTATTTGTATGTGTGTGTGTGTGTGTTTGTATGTGTGTGTATTTGTATGTGTGTGTGTGTGTGTTTGTATGTGTGTGTGTTTGTATGTGTGTGTGTTTGTATGTGTGTGTGTGTTTGTATGTGTGTGTGTGTTTGTATGTGTGTGTGTGTTTGTATGTGTGTGTGTTTGTATGTGTGTGTGTATTTGTATGTGTGTGTGTGTGTTTGTTTGTTTGTATGTGTGTGTGTATTTGTATGTGTGTGTGTGTGTGTGTGTTTGTATGTGTGTGTATTTGTATGTGTGTGTGTGTGTGTTTGTATGTGTGTGTGTTTGTATGTGTGTGTGTATTTGTATGTGTGTGTGTGTGTGTGTGTGTTTGTATGTGTGTGTGTTTGTATGTGTGTGTGTGTGTGTGTTTGTATGTGTGTGTGTTTGTATGTGTGTGTGTGTGTGTTTGTATGTGTGTGTGTTTGTATGTGTGTGTGTGTGTGTGTGTGTTTGTATGTGTGTGTATTTGTATGTGTGTGTGTGTGTGTTTGTATGTGTGTGTGTTTGTATGTGTGTGTGTGTTTGTATGTGTGTGTGTGTTTGTATGTGTGTTTGATGACTCCTCCATGTCACTTGTGTCCAAACTTGCTTTGTTTTCCATCTGTGTGCCAAACTTGAAGCCCCCTATCCTGCCGTATCAAATTCCTTTGCATGTGTCAGTAAGTACACACACACACACAGACACACACACACACACACACACACACACACACACACACAATCATCAGGCAAACTGGACATGAGAGGAGTTTGGTGACCTCATTAGTATAATGATTACCCACATCACACTATGCCATATGACGGCTTTGTGATGAGTCAGAGATACCCACAAGCCCCTGGAGCAGGCGTTGTCAGCCCTGGACGTGACTGTGCATTAGTTCCACGCACTCCGTCCGTGCAAGCGTCACAGCGAGCAGAGACACACCTGTTCATCCTGCGGCTGTCGTGTGTGTAAGATCATCCAGGTGTGTGGAGATCGACAGCAGGACCTCCACTACTCTGATAGATGGATTAATGTCTGACAGGCCACACACACACACACACACACACACACACTCACTCAAACAAGTACTCATCTCCATTCTCCCAGTAATCACTGTGAAATATGATCCCTTAATTTACAGGGTGATTTCCCCCGGTGGCCCTTGCAACAGCAGAGCTCAAATCAGCTCAAAATGATGAGAGGAGGACAGGAGAAATAAGAGAGGAATTGGAGATGAGAGGAAAGGAGGAGAAGAGCAGAGGGGAAGAGAGAGAAGAGAGATGACGGAGAAGAAGAGAACCAAAAAAGAGAAGGGAGGGAATCAGAGAGGAGAGGGGAGGAAGGAGAAGATGAGTGGAGACTAACAGAGGAGAGGAGAAAGAAATGAAAAGATAGAATAAGAGAGAAGACAGGAGATGAATATAGAAGAGAGGAGGAGAGGAAAAGAGATGAGAGGAGAGAAGGAGGGGAAAGGAGAGAGGAGAAGAGGAAAAGAGATGAAAGGAGAGAGAAATGGAGAGTTTAGAGCAGGGGAGAGGAGAGAGGGGGAGAGAGAGAGAGGGGAAGAGGAGAGGGGGAAAGAGAGATGTCCAGATGGTCGTCCATCTTTGCTGCTCTCCTGAATGCAAATCTAATGAAGCCGCTCTGGTTTCCTCAGTGAGGAGCGGTTCTGCTCTCTGAGGAGAAGCAATCATGCTCTCCGGAACCGACCCTTACAATAGGAGAAACTTCCAATCTGACTCACGCCCTCAGCTTCCCCATTCAGGGCACACTGACTCACACACCCACCCTTTTAGGCAGATGGAGGGACACAAAATGAGTGGAGGTCAGGTTGGGGCTTGACAGGTCTATTTTCAAAGAGGTCAGTTTGTATTGTCTACCTGACATCTTTGAATTGTGCAAGGTGTGTGAGTGTGTGTGTGTCTGTGTGTGTGTGTGGGTGTGTGGACATCATTTTGTATTTTCTGAGTGTAGTGTATTGTAGTGGAGATGTCTTATTCTTGATTTTTTTGTTTCTGTCTGTGTGTGTGTGTGTGTGTGTGTTTGTTTGGGTGTGTGTGTAGCAAAGCAGTTAGTCTTCAACCCCTGTACTGGTCTGCTCTTGTCTAGCTCTCCTGCTCAGACAGAACTGCTCCTGACACTGTGTGTGTGTGTGTGTGTGTGTGTGTGTGTGTGTGTGTCCATTCTTACCTGCACTTTTACCGGCAGGGGAGGGGAGGCTGAAGGTGTGTTTGTGTGTGTGTGTGTGTGTGTGTGTGTGTGTGAGTGTGTGTGTGGTGCAGCTGTGAGAACTAATGGAAGGGCTTGCATAACCTGAAAACACACAGCATCAGCAGCAGCTTTTTGGAAGGCAAAACGTTCACAGGTGTGTGTGTGTGTGTGTGTGTGTTTGAGTTTGTGCTTACAGAAATTCAGCCTGCGCTCAGAGATGTTTTCTCATGGCCTTGCACTCACTCCACAGCTCCATTCAGATCAGCTGTGGAGTGACAGTCTTCATTCAATTTCAGCAGGGTGTGTGAGAGAGCTCTGGGTGACCCGCCTGGAACAGGTTTCAAAATGTTCTTTCTGTCACATTTTGTTTTAAGCCAGATAATATTTTTGTAAAGTTACTTCTATAGTCTTCATGAATAACAAAAAACCCTCTCTCTCCCCCTCTCTCTTTGTCTTTGTGTGTGTGTGTGTGTGTGTGTGTGTGTGTGTGTGTGTGTGTGTGTGTGTGTGTGTGTGTGTGAAATTTGTGTTTGTACAGCCAGCCAAGGCTGGGCCTTTCTCCCTGAGAGTGTTTGAGTTTAGAGATGCGAGACAGCATAATTAACTGTAATGGTCATCACACTCAGTGTTTCTGTGTGTGTGTGTGTGTGTGTGTGTGTGTAACCACTACACACTTCTCTTTGTCTTTGTAAGGATGAAATGACTAAGAGCTTTAGGGAACATCCAGCAATAACACTTTATATAACATTTCATTTTGTCCAGACAGAGATGCTTCTTAGAGACCAGATTGTGATGGTGTATTCTGGTGCTCTGTAGGTATGTTCTAATATATGTCTCTGTTGACCGTGACAGTGTAAGATGGAGGTGTGTGTGTGTGTGTGTGTGATGAGCCTGAGCGAACCAGTCAGTGTGTGTGTATGTAACATGTTCTCAGTGTGCATGTGTGTGTGTGTGTGTCTGTCTGTAGCCAGAAAAAGACCAGGAGGATGTCTAATGACTCCCTAATTATGCATGCAGTGTCCATCTCTCTCTCTCCTTCTATCTCTCTCTGTCTCTCTCTCTATCTCCCTGTCTCTGTCTCACACTGTCTCTCTCTGTAAGCTGTCTCTTGTCTCCTGTCTCCTCTGTCTCTGCAGCTTTCAAATTAACTTTACTTTAATGTTTTCAGGCACTATGCCTTTGGTTACTGAGAACTTTAGGCACAGAAATGTGTATCCGACCTGTTGTCTGTCTCATGTTAGTGGAAATGTGGCCCTGTCTGTGTGTGTGTGTGTGTTAGTTTAATAGTGACCCTGAGCACCAGTGAAACAAAGCATTGGCTTAAGAGTGTGTGTGTGTAGAGGCTGTTAAGGAAGCAAAAAATGTAAAGTACTTTTCAGTTGCGAGCGAGTGTGCACGCGCGCGTGTGTGTGTGTGTGTGTGTGTGTCACTACGCACAAACATCTGAAGTACTTTTCGGCTGTGTGTCACTCAGCAATAAAAATCTGAAGTCCTTTTCTGCAGCGTTGTGCCAAAAGCCAATCACGATTTCTATTCAGTACAGGGTCTCCAGGGGTCTCCAGGATGCCTCAATGCCTCCAGCGCTCCCATTGGACGACTCACTTTTGACCGAGCCCTTGAGGAACAGGAATCTCTTTGTCCAAGTAAAACCTTGCTTGGACATTATTACAAGCATTACAAGGTGTGAGTGTGTGTGTGTGTGTGTGTGTAAGTGTGTGTGTGTGTATCAAGGTCAGTTGTTATTTAAAGCATTAATAATGTGTGATATACACAGTGTGTGTGTGTTTCTGTGTTTGTATGTTTGTGTGTGTGAGCCTGAATAGTGTGTGTGTGTGCCCCAATAGTGAACACACAAACACACACACACTGACAACCATGGCTGCTTTCAATCAGGGTCCTCTTTGTCTTCATCCTCTGACTTTGTATAATGTGACTGAAATTATGTGACTTCCTCCTCAATGAGGGGGGGGGGGGGTAGACATGTGACCTGACCTGTGTTTAAAACTCCTGACCTGGCAAGAGCAGAATGACATGGCATACACTTCTACACTCACCCTCTCCCCTCTGAGAATCACACAGAGATAAATCAATGCCTCTGACAGCATGTCTTCTCAGACAAGCACACACTCACACACACACACACACACCTTAGCAGCACTGTAAATAGCCAACCCACTCTCACCCACAGAGTAAAACTACAGATTCAAAGCCTAAACACACAGCTCCTGCCAGGAGGGATATCATATCAGGGATACAATGAGTGCATGCAGCTCTGCTCTCTCCCAGGGCTCATTCAGCCTTTTACGCCTCCTGAACCAGTTGTCATATTCACAAACTGTTCCAGCATCAGCAGACTCTGCTGCCAACGAGTTTCACTTTCATCAGTGTTCCAGTACTCAGACTACTCTCTCAGCTTAAATATATACACACTCACACACGTGCACACACACTGATGTTTATGGCGTCTCCATGGTGAGGCTCATTGTTCTAAGCAGAAGTGTTACATAAAATCTCCATGGATAGGCTCTCCTAAGCACAGGTGGTATTGATCAGGTACAGCCCAGCCAGAATTGAACTGATGAATATGAGATGAGATTGATTATTGATTTTTTTCCTGAATGTGATATAGTGTGTGTGTGTGTCTGTGTATGTGTCTGTCCATGTGTGTGTGTGTGTGTGTGTGTATGTGTATCCACTGAGATGTCTCTGGGTGTTGAACCTCCAAAATGTCTGACTCCTTTGACTCCTTTATTATTTCATTCTTCTTTGTGACCCAAGTATATCTCAGGGAAAGTAGCACAAATATATATTGTCAGTGAATACACTTATTATTTATATTTACTAATTAGCATACATTTGCATAAATTTGTATAACGAGTATAAAGTCCTTTACAGCTTCGGTGTTGCATGATATGGAAAAAGTGAAACGGCAGAAAGTTGTATATATCTGTTAACTAAATAAGTAGCAAATTTGGTAGCAATTGCATGAAAGTAACTTGTTTTGAAGAAATGTACATGGCACAAATTACCATTGTGATGCACTGAAATATTACTGAATATGGCTGGTAGTCAAAACTTGGTGGTCTTTGTTACCCTCTCTTGTCACTGGCCATCCCTTGATAATTATTTGGCTGTATATATCCCTAAAGATTATAAACTCAAGAAAACTGTACACACAGCTTGCTAATAACTCAAGAAAACTGTACACACAGCTGGCTTCTTGTGAAGTGAATTTCAGTCACTTTACATTGGTTGCCACCTTGATATTGAGGGGATTATGGTTGATGTACTAACACAAGATTACAAGATTATAACAAACCAGATTATAACAAACCAGTGGACATATATGTAACAGAATCCAGTATGTAGCAATTTGTGTGATTGGAGTGAGACATGATGATCACAGGATCCAGAGGGTGTGAACTGTTCTGGTGGTGAAGAGTAGTTAAACTTCCTAAGATGTGATTTCAAGGCAGAATGGTATGTAGCAGACAGATGATGAGCCTTCCTCCTCTGCAGATGGACATAGATGACCTCCTTCACTCCTCTATCAAACCACCTGTCTTCCCTGTCCAAAATGTGGATGTCAGTGTCTTGAAAGGAGTGTCCCTCTCTCCTTTAGATGGGTGACCCATTGTCACATGATGAGGAGTGTGGTCTACAGATTACAGCTCTGCCCACAGTGGTCCGGAGAGATACCTTCTGGTTTTCTACCATCAGGTCAGAACTGAAAAAGCCTTTTTGGTAAAAGCTCCAAAAAAAGAGGTCCAGTAGCACTATTCAGTTATGTCATCAGTACATACTGATTTCTGTATGGGCAATGTGGAAAGAATTAAGTAAGGTTAGATCTCAGCTCTGATGATGCTTTCCATTCTTTGCATGTGCTTCAATGTGTGTGTGTGTGTATGCGGGCGTGTGTGTGTGTGCATGCATAAATGCCCAGATTCACAAGCTAGGAGTCACAGCAAGGTTCCCATTTGTCTCATACACACACCAACTTGGCACAAAGACCATCTGCCAAACAGTGGGCTTGAAAAATAGTCCAGGCAGCTGAGGAGAGGACGACCCTGCTTCCCGTGCTCCTTGCTCATCCTGTCTGTCAGGCGTGCGTGCGTGCGTGCGTGCGTGTGTGCGTGTGTGTGTGTGTGTGTGTGTGTGAGAGAGAGAGAGTCAGTGAGGCCACTGGCATTGTGTGCCCCACAATCCCATGGTGTCAGGAGCCACGTGGTGCTCCTTATATAAGACCTAATTGCACAGTAATTTTCTATTCAGACAATAGAGCAGAATGCCTTCACACCCCCAAAAACACAAAAACAGAGATGGAGAGATTTCAGTGATAAGGAGAGTGAGATATAGAGATAGAGAGTGAGAGATAGAGAGAGATAGAGAGTGAGGTACAGTGATGAGGAGATGGACTACAGAGATGGAGAGATAGAGAGTGAGGTACAGTGATAAGGAGAGTGAGATATAGAGATAGAGAGTGATAAGGAGAGTGAGATATAGAGATAGAGAGTGAGAGATAGAGAGAGATAGAGAGTGAGGTACAGTGATGAGGAGAGTGAGAGATATAGAGAGTGAGAGATAGAGAGAGATAGAGAGTGAGGTACAGTGATGAGGAGAGTGAGAGATATAGAGAGTGAGAGATAGAGAGAGATAGAGAGTGAGGTACAGTGATAAGGAGAGTGAGATATAGAGAGAGATAGAGAGTGAGAGATAGAGAGGGATAGAGAGTGAGGTACAGTGATGAGGAGAGTGAGAGATATAGAGAGTGAGAGATAGAGAGAGATAGAGAGTGAGGTACAGTGATAAGGAGAGTGAGAGATAGAGAGAGATAGAGAGTGAGGTACAGTGATAAGGAGAGTGAGAGATAGAGAGTGAGAGTGAGGTACAGTGATAAGGAGAGTGAGAGATAGAGAGTGAAAGTGAGGTACAGTGATAAGGAGAGTGAGAGATAGAGAGTGAGAGTGAGGTACAGTGATAAGGAGAGTGAGAGATAGAGAGAGATAGAGAGTGAGATATAGAGAGAGATAGAGAGTGAGAGTGAGGTACAGTGATAATGAGAGTGAGATATAGAGAGAGATAGAGAGTGAGAGTGAGGTACAGTGATAAGGAGAGTGAGAGATATAGAGAGATAGAGAGTGAGGTACAGTGATAAAGAGAGTGAGAGATATAGAGAGTGAGAGATATAGAGAGAGGTACAGTGATAAGGAGAGTGAGATATAGAGAGAGATAGAGAGTGAGAGATAGAGAGAGATAGAGAGTGAGGTACAGTGATAAGGAGAGTGAGAGATATAGAGAGATAGAGAGTGAGATATAGAGAGAGATAGAGAGTGAGAGTGAGGTACAGTGATAAGGAGAGTGAGAGATAGAGAGAGATAGAGAGTGAGAGATAGAGAGAGATAGAGAGTGAGAGTGAGGTACAGTGATAAGGAGAGTGAGAGATAGAGAGAGATAGAGAGTGAGAGATAGAGAGAGATAGAGAGTGAGAGTGAGGTACAGTGATAAGGAGAGTGAGAGATAGAGAGAGATAGAGAGTGAGGTACAGTGATAAGGAGAGTGAGATATAGAGAGATAGAGAGTGAGATATAGAGAGAGATAGAGAGTGAGAGTGAGGTACAGTGATAAGGAGAGTGAGAGATATAGAGAGATAGAGAGTGAGGTACAGTGATAAGGAGAGTGAGAGATATAGAGAGATAGAGAGTGAGGTACAGTGATAAGGAGAGTGAGGGATAGAGAGAGATAGAGAGTGAGAAATGGACCGTGCGGCCCACCTCCACATGCAGGATGGTAATAACAGAAGGGACGATCACGTAGGAATTCAATGCAGTGGTGCTGGTTTATTTACAGTGCGCCGGCAGATAACAACAAAAAAAAAATTTCAAAACCAAACAAAATCCAACCAAGTGGTTATCAAAACCATAACAATACGTAATGATAGCAACAAAATGCGCATTAACAAATACTCAGCCTCACAGCAAGCTTCAGCAGTCCCCTCAGCCTCCAAACCAAGACTGAAAAAGCCTCAGCTTAAATAGAGGACTTAGCTAACTAATTGGCACGTACCATCATACATAGTGCAACAACCATCTAGCAGCACACAATTAGTAATTTTAAATATACCAGAATACATAAAGCACTTTCAGTTAATTAATTATCTTACACCTGCATTGCATGGTCATAATTAAATAATAGCCTCAATGCATTCAACTCCCATAGTCAAAACATTACATGACCACCCCCCTCCCCCCACAATTAACTAGCCACTTTCCCCCATCCCAACTAGGGAATAAAGTGCTTTTCTAAATGGAGTTCGTGTTCCCGGGGAAAAGGAAAATTTGCGGGACCAGGAAGTAAGTATCATCAGTGTTTGTGTTTGCAAGTGAAATGAATGGACCAACAGCATGCAATGGACTATGGAGCAATATCGGCGGGTACCTCACCGATCGCTAAGATGTTGGCAGTAAAATGGGTAAGTGAAGGAAAAAAGTTTCGTGCATAAAAAGTGTGCGTACAAAAACGGAATCAGAACACGGTTGCCAGCACCGCGCATAATTGAAACCATTACCGGCTAGCATCTAAGCGTGCGTGTGCGAGTGTGCCTGTGAGTGCGTGTAGGGAAACGTCAGATTAAATGTCGCGAGCCGGGTCAGTCGTGTTTGGGAAAAGGTGGGGCTGCCTTTTCACAGAGGTACAGTAATATAGAGAGTGAGAGATAGAGAGAGATAGAGAGTGAGGTACAGTGATAAGGAGAGTGAGAGATAGAGAGAGATAGAGAGTGAGGTACAGTGATAAGGAAAGTGAGAGATAGAGAGAGATAGAGAGTGAGGTACAGTGATAAGGAAAGTGAGAGATAGAGTAATACAGTAATAAGGAGGTTTGTGTGTGTGTGTGTGTGTGTGTGTGTGTGTGTGTGTGTGAGTGTGTGTGTGTGTGTGTGTGTGAGTGTGCGTATGTGTACGTGTTATTGCTCAGAATAGAAATCATTTCTCCCAGTGCGCTCTTCATCATTAAAATGATTCATCTTTGATTGCTTTTAATTAGTGTTACATTAAACAGAATACATGACAAGTGTGTTTGGCAAACACACACACACACACACACACACACAAAGGGAGTGAAAAAGAGAGAGTAAGAGAGACAGAACAGATCCGCTCCTCCCAGAGATTAATGTGGACTGGTTTAATCAAAGACCTCCACTTGACCAGAGATTGGGAGTGATGTGATGAGGAGAGTGTGTGTGTGTGTGTCTGTGTGTGTGTCTGTGTGCAAGAAAGAGAGTGAGAGAGAGTGAGAGAGTAAGTGTGTGTGTGTGAGCAAGAGAGAGAGAGAGTATTTGTGTGTGTGTGTGTGTGTGTGAGAGAGAGAGAGTATGTGTGTGCAAGGGGTGAAGAGAGAAAATGTAAGTGTGTGTGTGTGTGTGCGTGTGCTTGTGTACATGTGTGTGAGAGTGTATGAGTATGTTTATGTGCATGAAATGGAGACAGAGAGAGAGAGAGAGAGAGAGAGAGAGAGTGAGTGAGTGAGTGAGTGAGTGAGTGAGTGAGTGAGTGAGTGAGTGAGTGAGTGAGTGAGTGAGTGAGTGTGTGTGTGTGTGTGTGTGTGTGTGTGTGTGTGTGTGAGGGATTCTGTATGAATAAGCAGGTCTGGCTGAGAGAAAGGCGAGGCTCATTGGTATGCACTGAGTAGTGCCCATTGTCATTGCTTGACTTTCCAGAAGTGGCGTCATCCCTGAGCCATGATGCCAAGCCAACGGGCACCACCCTGCTCAGGAGTGAAACCCCATACACACACACACACACACACACACACACACACTTCATAAACAGGAGGAGATGAGAGTCCTACAAAAGTTTGGTGAGCCACAGCCTAAGTGGGAATGCGACTTTGTGCCTTATTCTACACACACACACACACACATACACACACACACACACACATACACACACACACACAGACACAAACACACATACACCACACACAGACACACGCACACACACACACACACACTTTCTATGAGAGCCCAGTGAGTCAAGACTCAAGACCTTACATATTCACTTACGCACACACACACACACACACACAGACACACACATATGCCTACAGACACACAAACACGCATGCACACACACACATACACATACACATGCACACACACACACAGGTGCACACCCACACAAACACGCATGCACACACACACACACACACACACACACACACACACACACACACACATATACACAAACACACATGCACACACACAAACAAACACACGTGCACACACACACACACACACACAGGGCCGGTTCCTGGCATAGGTGACCTAGGTTGATTGCAGTTCTAGAAAAGAGGGGGCAAAAAAATATGGTCTAGGGCAGCGAAAAAGCTAGAGACATCCCAGTACACACACGCGCACACACACACACACACACACACACACACACACACACACCAATAAACACATACACACAATCAATGTTCATCTGTTTAGCTGTAATCCCCAATTATGCGACACTCTGACAGACCTGATGCAGATGAGAACTGTAGAGAGGAGAGGATAGGAGACAAAACCAGTTACTTTCCTTGCAGTTCCCTCTCATAGAGACCACTCTCTCTCTCTCTCTCTCTCTCTTTCTCTCTTTCTCTCGCAAAAAGGCATTGCTTAGGACAAACACGTATTTTCTGTTTCCTTTTTTTCCTGAACTGAAGCCAATTCTCAAACATAACCCCACTGGAGAGACAACGCAGATGCCTCCCACTCCTTCTCTGCTTCTCAAGCATGCCGTGCTGGGCTCTCTGTCTCTCAACAGCCCCTGAATGCACCGTCTTTCCTCTTCTGCTTGTTTTTCATTTGCCCAGCATGTGATGTCTCTTCTGGGATACAAGGAGGGGGTGGGTTGGGGGAATTTGGTGTCATTTCTATGCAGTGAGCAACCTCTCAATTCTGTTGTTGATTACTACCACACACACTCTGAGAAAGAACATGCTATGCCTCACAAAACTGCCCTTTCTGTGTGTGTGTGTGTGTGTGTGTGTGTATGTGTGTGAGAGTGTGTGTGTGTGTGTGATGGAGGGGGCAGCAAAATCATCAAAGGTTTTTACACTCCTCAAAGCACAAGAGGTGAAATGACTATGAACAGAATCTTCTGTAACCATTCAGAAACATGAGCTTCGGGTGATGTTAGAAACATGAGCTTTGGGTGATGTCTGTCAGACAAATCTGGTAGCCTACATTATATTATCCTTCAGTAGTAAACAACATTAGAATGTGATATGGAATGTTTTAGAGTGTTCACCTTGGCAACAGCGGAATGCTTATATGGAGACGGGGTGTTCTAGAATCATGTAGGCATCACAATCACTGGCAGACCTTGTCAGGGGAAACTGTTACACCTGAAGTTTCCCCCTGGGAAATTTTGCAAGGAAACGATTTGCGCAATGTAGAAGAATTGTGTAAATAAACACTCAGCGATTTGTGTGCTGACTCTGATATTGTGTAATTACAAAAGTGTGTGGGAAAATATTGACTATATGATTAAACACAGCGCAATCATTCTGGGGCCCAGTCTGTCTCTTAGGGATATTGTCATTGGCCTGGCTGATGCGGGTGACCAGAGGCCGCAGGCGATGGGTAGGATGATGAGAGGTTTATGATGAGCGACATAAAACTTTACAGCAGGCTGACGTAATCTTATCGTCCATATGAGTTTCAATCTTTTATGCTGCCTCATTGCAAAGCAAGCAGACTTTTACAGCGCTTCGACCTGACTATCCGTGACCTATTTAACATCTCATGCTCAGCAACATTTTATTTTCTTTTATTTTCTAAGTCTCCTAACCTCAGTAATAACAAGAGATTTTACATCTGGCTGTCCCTGTGTAGACAGCCTAACCTCAGCAACATTTTATTTTCTTTTATTTTCTAAGTCTCCTAACCTCAGTAATAACAAGAGATTTTACATCTCACTGTCCCTGTGTAGACAGCCTAACCTCCTAAACACATTAAAGCCTGACCCAGTCAGGCCTGACTCTGTGCCCTGCCTGCAGGCTGAGGCATCAGTGGTTAATAGTCTGTTATTTAGCGCTCTGCTCCTCATGTGTCTCCATTGTTCTCAAAAGCGCCGAGTTTGGTTGACCCAGAGTAGTTGAGTGGGTGGTGGTGGTGGTAGTGTGTGTGTGTGAGTGTGTAGGGGTGTGGGTGGGAGGGTGTGTGTGTGTGTATGAGAGAGAGACAGAGAGAGA